>APFE031395993.1:7043-53452 GCA_000404065.3 Pinus taeda | reverse complement strand
TTGTTCTCACCTCAATCTTGCCATCAAACATATGAATGGAGTGTCCTTGCTGGTGGATGTGGACCAAGGACAACAAGTTTTTCCTCGGCTGTGGGAGATATAAAACATCATGAAGAAGAAAGTTTGGAAGACCACACAATTTGAGCCTGATTGTGCCAAGCCCTGATGGATTGAGTTTTGATTTGTCTATAAAGTATATTGCTCCATCAACATTGCTAGTAAATTATTCAAAAAAATCTCTTCTAAAATTCATGTGGCAAGTTGCTCCTAAATCAAGAAACCAATCATTTTTCCAAGAAGGAAGTGAAGCATTAAACAAGTCTTCATTTACTCCAATATTACAATGTGCCACTACATAGTGAGCGGATTTAGGTGCTTTACCTTTCTCTTTGTCATTAGCTTTACCTTTGGGTTGATTTATTTCCTACTCAATTCTGTCCCAAGGAAACTTGCACGTGGATGCACAATGTGATCCATCTCTATTGCAACGTATGCAATGCAAATCAAACTTTTATCCTTGAGAGAGTTTGCCCCTCCTACCTATGAAATTTCTTCTCCCTCTTCCTCTTCAACCACCTCTTCCTCTAGAAGAATCTTGAGCATGATTCTTCTCTCTATGTGCGAGACATACAACTTCTTTAGAATACTGAGGAGCTATCTTTTTCCCAAATTCTTTCTCTCTCTCAGAAAATTTATTCACAATGGAGTAAAAGGTAATTTCTTTGAGGCTTCCATTTTCTTTCAATGACTCAAGAAAATTTGAATAAGTGGGATAAAGTTCCCTGAAAAAAACTATCAGAGGAATTTCTAGTTCAACATTAGTGACTTTGATATCATGCATATTGGATTTTATTTTTGATGCATGAGCAAGAGGTGTTGGTTGTGTTATATTCTTTCCACATAGTTAACAGGGGGTTTGAGGGGTACCCGTAACCCCACTTTATGGGGTCCGGGCCAGCGCCCCGGAAAATTTTGGTTTTGGACCCTATGTTAGGTTGGGCGGACCCACCTATGGTTTTGTGCATGATTTTCGCACATGTTTTTTGGACGCGATGGTTTTCAGTCCATGGTATTGAATCGATGGTTTTTTGGTCCATGGTATTGGACGTGATGGTTTTTCGGTCCATGGTATTGGATGCTTCGGCATGTATAAATATGTATTGTAACATTGAAAGGAACATAATGAAGAATCAAGCTGGTAGTCTCGGTTTTGAGATCCAGTGGGAAATCTCTGTGTATATGTGTTTTATGTGTTATGCTCTCGCATTTTTATTTTCCTGTGATTTAGAATTCGTATGCAAGTAATTTCTGTACGGAGTTAAAACATACAATCCAAGGACATAAGGCTCGTGCCATTTTATTTTCCGAATATGTTCACACCAAAAATTGAAAATGTGGTCCTAAGAACTATAACAACTAAGCATGATGATCCTCATGATAGCAAACAACAACACGAGAAACTCGACACAGTGATAATCTAGGTGGCTCTTGAACCCCAACTACATGTCTATGACATCAGCGAGGAATAAAGTTTGTCCCAGTCTCTGTGAAATCAAAATTTAACCTCTCTAGGTTGTGTTGCAGCTATGTTAGAATCTCTACTGCCTCTAGGTTAGCTATTGTAGCTGCTATAGGATGCTCGCCTTGTCTGTCAAATCACCTCAGCCCTGCTGGTCGGTTTGGGCCCACATCTGCACATGCATTTTGGATAATTAGCCTTTGAAGACAAAAACAAATAAAAAATTGAAAACATGTCAAAATGAGAAACTCTCACCTAGATCACTGTACTAAGTTCCAAATGGAAGTGGGATATCGGAATCACCTCTGTAATCCATCCTGGCATATGGGAAGTCCTCGATTAAAACAATCTACTAGCCTAACCAGTCAAAACTTGGGAGTAGAATTCATTACTGGTCCATCACCTCCATGAAATGCCATCAGTGAAACCCACCTCATCATGTGTGGATCCCTAGGTTCCCCCTCAGTTGCTAGAATCTATTGTGGCCGAAGAAGAGGAATCCTCTCTAGGGAAAAAGCAATAGGAATGGCACCGTAACTGGAATTCTTTAGTTTACCATTATTGCATCTAGTTAGTTGTCCCTTCATGTTTACAATAAGTGCCTCACACTAGTTGAACATCGTGGATTCCCAACATTCCACAACAGTCTACATTTGTGCCCGTGTGGCTAAATGAAGGGTAGTTCTGCCACACAACTTACTAATAATGAAATTAACGGTACTTACGAGAAATATCTTGATGGTATGAATATCAATTATGTCATCCTTGGGTTGTGAACCCCTGCAAAAGAGCCGTAGATACCCATCAGTAGTGTCTCCTCCTATCCTCTATCCAAATAATGAAATGTCAGCTCCTTGATGAGACAGCCCATTCAAGAAATAGATGTCATCGACGTCAATGGAAACATGATGATCTGCAATCATGAAACATTGTTCCTGGACATTCTTGGTTCTTACTAGCCATGACATCAGATCTACCTGAGCTTTCATCCCAGGAATGAGCTAACATTTTAGGAGGCCACAAGTTCTTAGAGCCTGCATGGTAGCTGGATCTGCCAAAGCTTCCAAATCATTGGCTTCATGCTTTCTCTTTCTCCACTCCATTTTGAACAATCAATTAGCCTGAAATGACCATTATAAAAAGGTTATAATCATTTTTGAAAACAATCTCATGTTTTTCGGGGCCTAAATCTTTCAAAAAAATAAACCCTTACCGCCTGCATTGTCGTTATTTTGTAGACAAGGTGAAATAGAGCGGATTTTTCCAGAAAAATCCACGTAGGCCACGATTTTCAATATGGAAAATTTTACCTGCCTGTGTGGGCCTAGTTGAAGCAGATCAGCGCAGGGCTGAGGGTGCATTTTTTGACATAAATTTACCCCAAAAAATTAACTGAAAGCTTAAAATAGAAATTTGAACGAATAAAACTCTAAGTTAAGGAGAGATGTTCTACTTGGAAGAAGCGGTTTGTGATTTCGTCCACCTATTAGCTCGAAATCGGTCCTGGAAGTCTAGTGGTAAAAACTCCTCTCTCTACTCTCAAATGATAAAAATTCAAATCGTGAAAAATAGTTTACTTTTCCCACTTTTATAGGGTTTTTAAGCTAAAAAATATTATTTTTATATTTAAAACATTTTAGGAGGGGAAATCTTATATTTTTGAGCAGTTCTAATGATTTATTGAGTTTAAATGTGCAGGATAGGCTACAAAGTGAGGATAAACCATTTTGACTATTTAACGAACTTTTATCACTTTTCATGTTCTTTAAAAATTACGAAAAGTGAAATTCATGGAGTCCTCTTTCAAGCCCTTTTCAATCTATTTTAAAAATGAAAAGATTGCTAAGTACTTTCTTGTTAGAACTTGTAAAATCAAATGAACAACCATCCACTTAGTATAAGTTTACCCCTTTTACGAACTGAGTTAGGACTATTTACGAAAAATGTATACGTTGACCGAACATGGTCAATAGAGTTCTCTCTTGTATTATTTTATCCTTTTTTGGACACGAGGGACTAAAACTTACAAAAAAGAACCTAATCGAGTCTACTTATATTTTTCTTCTGACTCTCTAATACCGAAAAACATTGAGATTTACTTTCTCTGGGCTCGTTAAAATTTTATAGTAAAAATAACTGAATGAGTTTCCTTTTTGTGTATTTTTCAAACTTTTTAAAAGAAAACAACATCAAGTTACTCCTTTACTGGACTCAGAAAATATAAATAGTATAAACCTATTCAACATAATTTCATGATTTTTGGGGCCGAAATATTTAAAAAAAATAAACCGTTGCCACCAATGCTGTCGTCATTTTGTAGACAGGGCACAACTATGCTGATCTTTCTAGAAATATTCTGCGCAGGCCGTGATTTTCCATGTTGAAAATTTTACCCGCCTGCGCAAGCTTGACTAATGGAGATTAGCGCAGGGCCGAGGGCACATTTTTTAACATCTCTTTGCCCCAAAAATTTAACTGAAAGCTCAAAATGGAAATTTGAATGGATGAAAATCTAAGTTAAGGAGAGATTTTCTACCTGGAAGAAGCGGTTTGTGATTTGTCCACCGGTTAGCTCGAAATCAATCCTAGAAGTCTAGTGGTAAAAACTCCTCTCTTTTCTCTCAAATGGTAAAAATGAAAATGGTGAAAAATAATTTACTTTTCCCACTTTTATAGGGTTTTTAAGCTAAAAAAAAATATTTTTTATATTTAAACCTTTTAGGAGGGAATGTTTTGAGCAGTTATAACAATTTATCGAGCTTAAATGTGAAATATAGGCTAGAAAGAGAGGATACATCATTTTGATTATTTAGCAAACTTTTATCACTTTTCATGCTCTTAAAAAATTATGAAAAGCGAAAACTCATGGAGTCCTCTTTTAAGCCCTTTTCAAGATCTTTTAAAAATGAAAATATTGTCGAGTACTTGCTTATTCGAACTCGTAAAAGAAAATGAAAAACTATCCACTTAGTATAAGTTTACCCCTTTTACAGACTGAGTTAGGACTATTTACAAAAAAGGTATACGTTGACTAAACATGGTCAATAGAGTTCTCTCTTGTATTATTTTATCCTTTTTCGTATTTGAGGGACTAAAACTTATGAAAAATAACCTGACAGAGTCTACTTATGTTTTCTTTCAACTCTCTAAAGTTGAAAAATGTCGAGCTCTACTTTCTAAGGGCTCGTTAAAATTTTACGGTAAAATAATTGAATGAGTTTCATTTTCTGTGTCTTTTTCAAACTCTTTAAAAGAAAATGACATCGATTTAATCCTTTATTGGACTCATAAAAACTAAACAGTATAAGACCTGTTCATCATAATGGGACCAGAGAATTCCTTCTTAGGGTTTGTTAAAAATACTTTGATGGACTCATCCGAAGGATGAGCTTACAATCCAAGCATATGTTATCATCCTCAATCTTGTAAAAAAATAAAGAGGTTCTTGCGAGTAATGGTGGGGGAAAATTGGGAAAATGTGTCCATTTTATATTTTCATTTCTAAAGGTAGCATGTTGCTCTTGAACACGACACTCTGTCACACTCATGTCTGTGTTGGGAAATCCATTTTTCTTAAAATTAATCGAACCTCATTAAAAGTATTCATGGTTTTTGGTATTATCATTAAGTCAAATGCTTCCAAGTTAATTTTCATGTAACTATGTGTTCAAGATAAGTTCAACCTTAGTTTAAAGTTCCTTTGCAAATTCTAGCCTTCAATCGCATCAACCATCCTTGAGTCAGTCCTTGCAAACTATTTTCAAAACTTGAAATTGTGTTTCACGTCGTAGGCTTTCCTACGACGGCTCACTTCCTATCGACTTCAGCTCATTTTCTAGGAATTTGATCTAGAAACCTTCAGTACCTTGAGACTTGCATGCCTTAATGGAAGTTTTCTCACCTTCAATGATAGGTTCTCATTATTGGCCTTTGATTGAACCATTCTATGAGTGTTCTCCTTCAAATCACCTATTCACACTTCGTACATTGTACTGGAAGTAACTTGAGAACCATTGTCATTATTGGTGGTTTCTCGCGCACTTGTTAACAGTTCAAATCATTAACTGGTAATCAAGTGGTTTCTACCATGTTCGACTTCGAAACATTCACTCGTATGGTTAGATTTTTACTGTGGATCGAGACATGGAGATCAAGACCTTGGATATAGTTTCATCAATCCAGGTTACGAAGAGATTTTTTATTCATGATTATGTAGACCCATTTATGACAGATGGTTGTGTCCATGTTGTGCCTACTATCTATATGATTTTGGTTTTTCCATGCTTGTTCATTGAGTTCGCTTTACTCTGAGCATGGGAATGCCTAACTCAATGATAATTATTGATATCCATTTGCATTGTAATCCTTGAATGTTCCCTGCAGGTTTCAAACCATTGTCTTTGATCCGATCCTTGGACTGATAAAGCACTTTTACATTTTAAACATATTTTATAGACTTCACACTTTAGGGGGCAATCCGTTACATGTCAATTTGTCTCCATGACACTTGATCAGTCTATGGGTCTCTTTACCATTTGTGAACATGTTTTAATGAACTCCCATAGAAGTCAAAAAACCAAAAATATCTTGAAGTAGATGAGAAATTTGGGGAAAATAGTTGTCACACCTTATTAAGTTTCACTTGTGCTGATTTTTCTAGATTTTGAAGTGCATTCACTGGAATTAACTCTGAGAACAACACAAAGTTGTGCTCTATCTGCCACTATAAACATGTGTAGGTGAATTGAAGAAAGTAAAAATAAAAAGTACATTCTAGAAATATCGTTGGTCAAATATTTCCCAACTGAAAGCTTCTAGGCAATGACTATTCAAACTATAACCCTCAGATGATGCATATTAAACCCTTTTATCATGGAAACCTAATCCCTCAATTAAGGAGTCTCATCCTCATATTTTGGATCTGAAACGTCTTCCTCTTGTCTTATAAAATGACTAGAGGGTAGAGGGATTGAGGAGATCAGAACTCAGAGAAGATACACTTGCGCTGCTAGTTTGAGATTGGAAAGCTTGTCATCTAAGGAGGAGATTTCAAGCATTTTGGAGGGACCTCATGACATCAAGGCGAAGGTTGTAAGGCTCCTCTTTATCTTTAAAAAATAGAAATGAACACTTTCATCAGAACTCAGAGAAGATACACTTATGCTACTAGTTTGAGATTGGAAATTTTGTCATCTAAGGAGGAGATTTCAGGCATTTTGGAGGGACCTCACGACATCAAGGCGAAGGTTGTAAGGCTCCTGTTTATCGTTAAACAATACAAATGAATACTTTCACCCATTTATTTGCCTTATTAGAATGATGAATGATTTATAATTATTTATAATGTTTATTAAGGCAAATTCAATTCCTAATTTCCTTGATCATTAGGTTATGTTTTGTTTGGATTATTATATCACACGTGCTTTTGATCCTTTTATGATTTATGATTGCAGGTCTTATCGAGAATTGAGGAGCTGCATCAAATCACAACAAGGGATATTCATTGAGAATTTCATGAAATATGTAAGAGGCTCATCCATTAGCCTTAATTTGTATAATTCAAAACAAGTCCAACATAGGGAAAGATTCAGCTCAATTGTCTTTTTTGTTTCTAGTTTCCATCAAGGATCTAAGGAGATCACTCTTGTCTACAAGAGAGATTTGTCTGGTGTAATATTTGGGAAATCTAAAATTCAAACTGTTAATCTGTCTCTTCAACCTTCATCCATTTCTCATGATCCAGATCCAATGGAGGAAACTTTGGAATTGTTTATGGAGCTTAAGGTGGAAAATAATACCTCCATTTTGAAACAAGATATTGGCACTCATAAATTCAATCCTAAATCTGATTTAGATACCTTTCATCCTCTATCATTTCCTTCTCATGACCTCTTGTCCCTTGATTTTCCTAATCACTTTCCTATATCCAAGCGGTGAACATGTGCAAAGTAGTCACATTTCACAAGAAGAGGAGCATGAAGGTGAAGATTCTTTCAAACTTTTTTCTCTTTTTCAAAATCTTGTGTTTGAAAATAATGTTTCTTCATTCTCAGTTCATCACAAATCTACTAATCTCAGTAGTCAGTCAAATAAATTCAATTTTCCTAATCAATCAAGTAGAGACTTGGAAAACCATCATTCTGATGAAGATGATTCTATTGATGTACATGCTGATGAAATCCCAAATGCACCCACCAATATTTTAGTTCTCCAAGCAAATTTTGATTTGAAAGATTTAGATCAAGAATATGTTTTGGTCAAAGAAGATTTTCTCATGGAAGATTCTTCTTCAACTCCTTGTTCCTTGTGTCCTATTGCTTATATGTCTTTCTCTTTGGATCTCCCACCTAATAAGCATAATTTTGAACTAACGTAAGGTAGCAAGGATATCCATGATGAAGAAGAAAGAAATCAAATCATAGAGCCTCCATTCCATCCCTTATCATCCCCTATTTTTCATGAGGACAACTCTTCAAATCGGTTTTCTCTTGATTTCTCTTCGATTCTTACATCTGTAGATTTGTGATTAGAAGGATCTTATGACTTGAGTAATTTTTTTATTGAAGTTTTAAAATTTGATCAATCTAGTGATGTAGATAGTTTCCATCTATATAATGGTGATCTTTTTAATTTAGCTGATAGTAGTTTTTGACATGTAATTTCTGATCTGACTCAGTTCTCAAAATGTTGTTATCTACCTTTTCTAAGTTCTGGAACTTGTCAAGAATTCGAGGAATTCAACTTTCGTTAATGGTTATGTCAACTTTTTGCAATATTGGTGAGATTCCTGAACCGTGTCAGATCTAGATTTTATCATAGAATTATTTTGTTCGTATTATTTCATTGGATGCAAACTTGTCCTTAATGGATTTTGGGATTTATCATTACAATTTTTCTCTCTCTAGATCATATTTTTGATCAGATAAATAATACTATTGTAGTGAATTCATCTTCATGAAAACCTATTGTATCTAACTCGAGATTAGAATGTATGCCTTTCATGGATGCATAAAATTGTGAAGATGATCAATTTAAAAATTATCTTTGGCCAAAGAATTCATATGTGTTGAATGTTATGGTGAATGATCAGGTCCTAATCTTCATTGTGAATGTCATTGATAAAATAATTTTTGTTCTAGCCTAATCAATCCTTTTGAGCTCATTCAAGTCTTGAATCATTCAATGGATCAAAACCCCCATGCTGATATGGATTATAGATCTGATTTGATATGTCCTTCTAATATTTTGTCAACATGTTATTGGTTTCCCAGATCTACAAGGCCAACAATTGCTTTTAATTTTGCAAGCATTCATATTGCTAGTCTAGTATGGAATTGAACACAAAGGGGGCCGATCAACAATCAAGAGTCTTGTATGTTAAGTAATTGATCTAATCATAACACTGGATATAAAAACTATCATTTCAATAACCATTTTCCCAATAGTGCATTTGATGATGGTTGTTTTACATTGTTTGATCTAGTTGAATTCAATGGTCTTTATAATTTATCATATATTTGTGAAACAACTGAGGCACTTCAGTATTCACTAATGGTTATGTAAGGCTCTCACTATCTTGACAATCCTTCGTGACATGGTTAGACTTATTTTCCCTTACAAGATTCTCATGTTGATCTCATACCTATAATTGAAGATCCATCTTTTCAAGAATCTTAGAGTTTTCAAGAGGAATTTTTTGGATTTCATGACTGAATCTATGATTGGTTGGAAGCATCTTACTTAGCAATACCTTATGCCAAAAATAAGATTCATTATTTTTCGATATTTTCTAAATAGGAAAACATAGATGCAAGTACATTCGAAAGAACTTCTCAAGGTTTGTTTGATTTTTGTGCTAATCAAGAAGGTAAGGTTGTTGGATGCTTAAGGTTAGTTGTTATGAGACATTTATCTTCTTTTCGACAAGGCCTTCAATATATTGTGCAAGCTATTCAAGTTATTATCTTTTATGTTTCACATCATTATATATCAATTTTAATTTTTGGTATCTTTCTGTTTACAAGTTGGGAGAAGTTACCGTGGTTACATTGGAAATCTCATTAAACTTGACCCTAACCTTCTAGCTAGTTAGGTTAGGAGTAGGTCTAGCTATATTCTAGTTTCCTTTTTCGTACTCATCTCACATTTACTCTCCATCTAGTCTCTGTCTTTCTTTTGTTTTCTTATTCCTATCTACATGTTTCTTTATGTTCAACCTCCATTAGCTTGCATTTTTTCTTTGTTTTGTATTGCTTTTCTTTCGTGTTTTGCTTAATAAAACTTTGCATGAAACTTGAAAAGGGTAATTGTGATGACGAATAACACTTGAATTATTTGTCATTCTATTCTATCTTGGGTTTACATATCTTTAAAGTTAATGATGTCTGAATGGAAAATGTGAACCATTCAAATGGAAAGCCTTTGGCCAAACCATAAATCTCATATCTATTCTAAGATCTCCATTCATTGACTCAGTGTTGTAATTAAATTGTGTTCTCCCTACCGATCCAATTAAGAAGAGAAGGGAAAGGGGAAAATCAATAATGAGAAAACCAATATCAGAGGTATATATATACCAGTATTTGAAGGAAAAAACTCTCCTTCTCTCAATTCGGGATCCCTCTTCTACCCCAGTAAAATAAATAAGTTCCTAAGAAAAATCCTATAATAAAATCAATAAAGGGGTGGAAGAAGAGAAAGTATTCTTGCACAGCGAGGTGAAGTAACTTCTCCAGGGTGTTGTTTAGGCTCGACGACAGAAAAGTGATGCTTATGTTCTTGTAGCAACTACACTGGGGTACTATCCAGGCCTACTATAAGTGTAGCAACACCATATATGAAAAATAATACACTTTTAATCTCTAGCTTGCATTATTGTATTACCCTTTCCTGGATCAAAACAATTGTGATTTAGCAAGCTTTGTAAATTTGTTTACCTGAGAAAAGGAATAGAATAGACTATATCCATAACCAAATCAAATGGGAAATCTAAGGTAATCCATGCAATGAATCAATAATTCCTAAAATATTGATATCTTGCACTTAAATATGAAACCTGAGTAGAGAAACTGGAGTTCTACCAGTGTGTCGCCAAGTTGTCACTAAGACAAACACCCTCCAAAATTTTGCTTACACTTGAATTTTGTATCCTACTTAGGATATTGTCATTTGTTGTTGTATGGTTAATTCATGGTCATATAATGATTTGTAAAGTATTGAGTCTTCTTCTAAGTGTCAAAGTCACTTTCTCACACATGTTTTGTCTATAATGAATCCATAAACACAAATCTTTCTATGCAAGCTCAAATAAGCATTGTGTAGCTCTTGAAGGTAAGGCTTGCACAATTACTAGCGATAGAAACTGTGAAATCCATACACGCACTATACTACACAATACATATCATTAGTTAGTGCACACTCTCCATTGACAATTTCCCTCACTTCAATTGTAATTTAACTTTCATTTTGGTGAGTTTTCTCAATTTTCGCTCTGACACACCTTTTTTCTCTCAAGTGTCTCTTTTACATTTACAATTGTCAATTTTTCTTGCATTCAATTTGATAAGCGTAATTTTTATGTTCTCTTTGCTCTAGCATGTGTCACTTCCACTTTCTTTGAGCCTTTTCAAGTGTAATTTGCACTTTTCTCTTACTTTTGTAAGTGTCATCTTTTGACATGGGAAGTGTCGCACATTGTGAAAGAAATGTCTAGTCTATTTCAAGAGGAAAATTTGGTGTTAATGGGTCCTATAAATCATATAGAGATATATTAGATCCATTCCTAAATTTTCATGCACTTTTGTACTAGTATCATCACTATCATCGCAAAATGATGTCACACCTTGTCTAAGGGAGTCAATGGTACATTATTAAAGGGAATTTCTAATGTACTATCCTGCACTACTGTGTCCTATTCATCATAAGGGCATGTATTAGACTTATTCACCAAGCCTTTATAATTGTTGTATAAGGTTCTTCGTTGTCATCGCAAAGTGTACCCTAACTGTCGCACTTGGAGGAGAGTATTATTTTGTCGTCACATTAAGGGGATCATCTTGTATCTGAGTGTTGAGTTTTCTATGTTTTTTTGTCGATTGTTTTGAGTGTGTGATCATTTTTAAGTATTATCATGAATTCATTTTTGCTTCACTAATCCCACACTTAGCCAAATTCTAGAATCATCCTCTACCCAATCAACTTGACCTCACTCAACCTCCTTGAATTGCACATTACGCAGTAATAAGACTCAAGTCGATCCCTTTCCTCCTAGAATTGTGCAATGTGTAGTTTCTACCTCCAAGGAATATGCATTGTGTAGTCAAAGTGATGAAGTATTTCCTCCATTCTCTTAGAAACTTCACAATCCTACCTCCCAGGTAGTCTCTTGTTGTGCATTGCATAGTCTCAGTCATTAAGCTACCTCTCTAGGTCCTTGAACTATGCAAGTATGCAATCCACTGACTAGTCTCCCTTTAGAAATGTGCATTGCATAGTCTCAAATCTCAATATTACCTCACTGAGCTCCTCAAATACACATTCATCTTTTCCAGGCCTCTAGAATTGCGTATTGTGCAATATCAAGCTTCAAACCATCACTCCTAACCCCTAGAACTATGCACTATGCAATCCCTAAGTATTCCTATCAGTCCAACACCCGACTCCATCTCAATCAACATTTTCATGAAGCAATTTAGACTATGATATTTATGGACTAATGTCATATTTTCATGAGTGGATTTCACTTGTAGGTACTGTAGCAAATCTATGATAGATTAACCCGATAATGCAATATAAATCAAAGAATAATACTATAACCTACTTCTACTATCAATTTGCGGAAGCTTAAAGATCGAGTTGTATAATATAACCAGAAGAAGAAGAATCAATGGCATAATACACATGAAAATAATTTGGGGAAAATCTCAGATAAAAACCCCACACTATTGTATTATCATACATGGTGGAAATACATAGGAATTATATAAAGCCTTAGCACTCATAGCTAGCCAGCTCTTAGTACAATCCTCACAAATGCTCACAGGAAATCTTGGCTTCTCTCCAACCTTCCTCTCTACCCTCCAAGCTCTTATTTCCTTGCGTTGTTCCTTTTGGATGATTAGCCTATTACCAAGTGGAAAATCAAGCCTTCAAAACTATGCAATCCTCAAGGATGAACCCTTGACTGCATGGATGAGTTTTCTCCATGAGAAAACACATGCAACTAGTAGTACACTTTCCTTGAACATTAATCTCAATTGGGTCTTTCTCACAATAGACATGCATGAGTTTCTGATGAGGGAATCTTTAGTTAACTAGAGTAGCACTAGTTGAGTGCATTAATACATCAACTGACTGTTAACTCATTATTAGTTCCTCAAATAGTTTGGAGCTAATTTAACTAGACTTAACTCAGTAAACAAAGTTAACTAACTACAACTAAAATATAACTCAATATTATCTCCTTAATTTAAGGGATAACTCTTGCATGACTTCAGAAATATTTGTAACTTGAATTTCTCCAACTAATTAATTTAAAATAAATTAATTAATTATTTACAAGTAGGTGTTAAGACTAAATTCAATTTTAGTTCACAATTTAATTCAAGGACAAATTAAATTGGAATATTCTTGCTACCATATTTCAACACTCCCTCTCAACAAGAAAGGGATTATCTACCACCCCAATCCTGTCTCTATGGAACTCGAATTTACACTTTGACAATGCCTTTGTCAAAATGTCAGCATCTTGCTCCTCTGTCGAAATATATTGCAGCAACATGATCCTCCTCGCTACACAGTCTTTGATATGATGATACGGGATGTCGATATGCTTGGACCTATCATGAAATACTGGATTCTCAGAGAGTTTGATACAACTTTGATTATCACAATAGAACACAGTTGGATCCATTCAAACAAATCAACTAGGATTTTCCACATCCAAATGGCCTCACATGATGCCTGACTTGCAGCCATGTGTTCTACCTCTGTCGAGCTGAGTGCAACCGACCTCTGTGTCCTGCTGTACCAAGAAATTTTTGTTGACCCAAGTTTGAAAATCCCTCCTAATGTGCTCTTCCAATCTGATGGACTCCCTACCCAATCTGCATCAGTGAAGCCCTGTAGCTTCAATCCCTCTATCCGTTTGTACCATAATCCATACTGAGATGTGCCTCTGAGGTATCTCAATACATGCTCTGCCACCTTCCCAAAACATCTTGGTAGGCTAAACCATCACTTGACTCAGCTAGTTCACCACATAGCACAAATCTGGTCATGTGTTCATTAAGTACATCAGTGAACCCACAAGCTGCCTGTACACAGTAACCTCTACCACTTCTCTTGAAGTAGCAACCTCCTTCCTCCAATTACCTGCTAGAGGAGTCTGCATGGGCTTACACTTCTCCATGTGGAATCTCCTGAGTATCTCATTAGCATATGTGCCCTGAGACACAAAAAACTCCCCATCCTTCTGCCACACTTCCATGCCAAGGAAGTAATACATGAGACCCATGCCATCATCTCGAATTCTCTTGCAAGGTCCTCCTTGCAATACATGATCAACTGATCATCAACAATCAATATGAGAACGTCAACATAAATTGCGATGATCAACAACTTACCTTTCACCACGATATGGTACAGGTTTGCATCTACTTCACTCTTTATGAAGCCCAACCAGGTGAAGTAGTTGTCTATCCTGGTGTACCAAGCATGAGGTTCTTACTTCAGCTCATACAATTCTCTCTTGAGTCGAAACACATGTGACTCATGATCAAAGGTCTCAAAACCTTTTGGCTACTCTATGTACGCCTCTTCCTCAATCTGGCCATTGAGGAATGCAGTCTTCACATCCATCTGATGGATCTTCCAACCCATCTGTGTTGATGTGCCAACATAGATCTAATAGATGAGTACCTTGTGACAAGAGAAAAAGTCTCATCATAGTCAATCCCCTCGATCTGTGGAAAGCCACAGGCAACAAATCTTGCCTTATGCTTCTCCACATTACCATCAACGGCTTGCTTTACCTTGTAAAGCTAATGGGAACTCACAACTAACTTGTTCTCCAGTCTCAGAACCATGTCCCAAACACTGTTACGAACTATGGAGTCATACTCCTCCACCATAATATCAACCCAAATCAGCTACTACACTGCTTCCTCAAAGGAAGATGGCTCGGTCTAAACACATTCCCCAGCAAGGGCCATGTATCTAGTGTACCTCTCAAGTGACCTCCTCTGTCTTCGTTGAGAAGATGGTGCTCCCACATTCTCTCTTGCATCCTCCAACAATCGGTCAGCTTCTCTTGTGCACTTTCGTCCATATCTAGAAGACTCTGCTTGAGTGGATGTCTCCACTCTTGGAACCTCTGCATTCGGATGCTCCACGTCAGTCTGAGGCTCCTCCTCCTTAAGAACCAATAGTTCCTCCATAGCCTGTAGTTGGAGCTCCCTCTCAAGAGAAACTTGCTTGACCTTCTACTCATCAAACATGAGATCTTTGCAAAACACTGTCCTCTGACTGGTAGGCAAGTACACCTGATAGTTGTGAGGTGTATCAGTGTACCCCACAAATATCCCCAACTCTGCTGTCGACTCAAGCTTCTTCTGTGCATCCTTTGTCACATGGCAATATATCGATGAGCCAAAGATCCTGAAGTGACCCACATCTGGTCTCTTACCAAAGAAAGCTTCCTTTGGTGTCTTCATCCCAAGTATGTGATGTAGGCTTCTATTCTACAAATAGACCATTGTATTGCATGCCTTAGCCCACAAGTGAAGTGGTAGGCCTTGGTCATGCATCATTGCCCATGCTGTCCCTACAATAGTTCTGTTCGTCCTCTAGGCCACCCCATTTTTCTGTGGGTTATGAGGTGCCATCAACTCTCATTTAATTCCTTCAACTGCACAAAAGTCCTTAAACTCTTGAGATAAATATTCTCCACCATTGTTTCTTCTCAAGGCCTTGATCTTCTTCCCTGACTCTTTCTCGACCAAAGCTTTGAACTCACAAAACTTTTTGAAGGTTTTGTCCTTCTTCTGCATGAAATAAATCTAGCATTTACGAGAATAGTCATCAATGAAAATCACATAATACCTTTGCTTCACTATGGATTCCATCGAGAATGGTCCACACAAATCAGTATGAAATCACTCTAAGATAGCATTTGCTTGACTGTCTCAATCATGAAAGGAAGACTTGATGTACTTTCCCAAGGTACAACCTTTGCATGTGTCAACTTGCTCAATTTTACCTTTGGGAAGTCCTATAGATATCTGTTGCATTATCTTCAAAGCCCCATGATGCAAATGGCCCAACTGCATGTGCCACAACTCGCTAATGTCTTGGCTTTGCACCAATTCTACTTTCGTACTCAATGCTGCACAATCATCTACCTCTAGTTTATAGAGATTATTCACCTAAATCCCTATCCTCTTGGTCTGACCCATTGCTATGTGTCTTAGGAATGCCTTTCCTTTACTGAGACAACATCGTATCCTTTTGTCCTCCAACATCGTGAACGATACCAAGTTCTTCTTCAGTCCAGGAACATACATCACATCTATCAAGGTGAGAGGAGCTCCATGCTCCATCTGAAAAGAAGTTGTGCCCACTCCTGAAACACTATACCTTCCGTTGTCACCCATCTCTATGTGCATCTTGAGGTCTTTTTCCTCCAAGGCACTAAATATTTTTTTTATCACCGGTCATATGGAATGAGGCTCCACTATCAAGATACTAGACACAACCCATCATCGATGACACCATGCATGTGATGAGGGTAAAGTCCATTTCGAATTGAGAGACTAATGTCTCACCTTCCAATCCTTTGAAGGATCCCTTCTTGGACTTCTTTGATGGGAAATTAGTCACATAATGTCCCATCTTGTGACAATTAAAGCATCTTACTTTAGACATGTCACCCTTCTTCCCTCCATGAGAAGGATTCGATTTGAAATGGGAAGCCTTCCCTTCCCTTTCCTTGCCTTACTTTCTAAAGCCATATTTTCTTCATCATCATTCTTGGATGAAGAACCATTCTCATGTACTCCTCCTAATCTCCTCCTGCATAAGATCCGACTACAATCGTTCCCAATCTGGTAGTTTCTCCCTTCTATTCACAGAGTCCTAGTAGCAATTCCAACTCTTTGGAAGGCCAAGGAGAGCGAAGCTCACCATATCATCATCAGCAATAGTTATTCCCACACTGCCAAGCTCATCTTTGCAAGTGGTGAGCTTGTTCAGATATGTGGAAATAGTATTTCCTTTCTCCATCTTGATTCTTCGAAGCTTATCCTTGAGTGCCAATTTCCTCTGGTCGCTATTGTTCTCGTAGTGGTCATTCAATGTCTTCCACATTGAAAATGGAGTATCCTTCCCATGGATACTTGAGACAATATGGTATCGAACTCCCTCAAGGATGATCCATCTCGCCTTCGCCACACACTTCTTCCACTCAGCCAACTCTTTTGTATTAGTTGAATTTGGCTTTGGATTTCCTGATCAAGGAATTCCTTCAAGCCATTGTCTTTTAATACAACGTCCATTCTATCTTTCCATGCTATGTAATTCGAGCTACCTTCCAAGGCATACTCGAGTCTCAAGCCATAGAATACCATTGGCCAACCTTGAAGTATGATATGAATTCGATTTTTACCTACAACCCTGAACTTAAAACTTCAAATTCTCTTCTCAGTATACAGTTCACAGCTCCAATACCATGTATAAAATATGTGATAGGTTAATCCGATAATGCAATATAAATCAAAGTAGAATACTATAACCTACTTCTACTATCAATTTGTGGAATCTTAAAGATCGAGCTAAACAATATAACCAGAAGAAGAAGAATCAATGGCACAATACACATGAAAATACTTTGGGGAAAGTCTCAGATAAAAACCCCACACTATTGCATTATCATACATAGTGGAAATAGATAGGAATTATACAAAGCCTTAGCTCTCACAGCTAGCCATCTCTCAGTACCATCCTCACAAAGCTCATAGGAAATCTCGGCTTCTCGCTAGCCTTCCTCTCCACCCTCCAAGCTCCTATTTCCTTGTGTTGTTCCTTATGGATGATTAACCTATTACCAAGTAGAAAAGCAAGCCTTCAAAATTGCGCAATCCTCAAGGATGAATCCTTGACTACATGCATGAGTTTTCTCCATGAGAAAACACATGCAATTGATAGTACACTATCCTTGAACATTAATCTCAACTGGATCTTTCTCAAAATAGACATGCATGAGTTTCTGATGAGGGAATCTTGAGTTAACTGGAGTAGCACTAGTTGAGTGCATTAATGCATCAACTGACTGTCAATTCACTATTAGTTCCTCAAACAGTTTGGAACTAATTTAATTGGACTTAACTTAGTAAACTGAGTTAACTAATTACAACTCAAATATAACTCAATCTTATCTCCTTAATTTAAGGGATAACTCTTGCACGACTTCAGAAAGACTTCTAACTTGAATTTCTCCAACTAATTAATTTAAAATAAATTTATTAATCATTTCCAAGTAGATCTTAAGACTAAATTCGATTTTAATTCACAATTTAATTCAAGGACAAATTAAATTGGAATATTCTTAATGCCATATTTCAACACGTTGATCTGATAGTGTGATCTTAGATAATTATTAAGGTATTACAGACTCATGTGCATGGATTTTCCTATGTTACTTTGTGCAATGGATCGATAAGATTGCGAAACACATAGACAATGAAGCAGTTAAAGAACATAATAGACAACACACATAAACACAACAAGTTTAATAAGGAATTCACCCAATACTCCTCGGCTACGTCTCCTGGTCCAGCCTTCAGTGGTGACCTCTCTATTATGTCTTCAGAAGTAGAGTTTTTACAAAAGTGAGCTCAATTTGAGTCTCACACAACATATACAAAACACAAGACTTTACTTGGATCCCCCATGTCTTTCTAAGTGCACAAACTCTCCTCACTAAATCTTTGTCTCTGTTTGCTCTCTGTCTCAGCATTGCTTGTCTCTGTCTTCTATCTTCTGTGGCTTCAAAGCCAATTGGAGTTGTCTGTTCGTTTCCTCTTCTCGGGCTCTCTGGCTCCCCGGACTCTGTCCACTCAGATCCCCCTCTAAGCATTAGCAATAATTGCTAAATGATTTCAGGGATGGTGGCCACCTATTTTGTAACGGAATGGGTCATTAATGCCTTTGAAATCCCAAAAATAGCATTTTCTATTTACATAGAGAAACACTGCAAAACATGGGAAAATCCGCCAAAACATTGTTCATTGGACTTCAAATATTCATAAATTTGCACTATATTCCTATCAGGTCCGCCTTTATATCGCTTATCACATCTCCACCATTGATCTGAGAGATATTGATCCAATGGCTAGGATTCATTTCGGGTGGCTCATTCGTACGGGGGTTAACTGCCCGAAAAGGGTGGTTTTCTCTCTTTAGGGCCTAGACACATGGCAAGGAGTGTACGGGCTCTAGTGGAGCCTGGCCAAAACCTCTTACCGCCTTCAATCCCGCTTATTTTGTGATATCCCTTTGTATTTGAAAAATACGTTAAAACATGGAAATCCCGTAAAAATGGCTTTATGTGGACTTGAAATATTATACATATGCATCCATAAACCTTTTCAGGTTTGGTTTCATTGCATCATCGCATTCCCTTCTATTTTCATTTATTTAATGAAAATGCAAAAATACATAGAAAAATGCCATTTTATGAAACTCAAAATATATGGAATATTGTTTATAACTCTATCAGGTCCAAACTATCGCATCAATATACATATATATATATATATATATATATATATATATATGGATATGTTCCCGCTCTTCTGTGTAGCTTTGATGTGATGTTGCAATGCGATTGATCACAATCGCACATCGCACACACCCCTGGGCCATTTGTAAGCGCTCCACTGTGGTTTGCTGATGTGATATTGTGATGCAACTTGGGCCGTCAATCTGCGTGCTTGATCGACGGTCCTCGCTGACCTCGCTAATCGTTGTCGCATATTCCATGTAGTAACCTCTGATAGCCTCCACATATCACCTCCAATTGTGATTTACCGATCAGATCTAGACCGTTGATCGGCTAGATTCAATGGCTCCTGTGCATCACTATCCAAGCCACCGATAGCTCTGTTTTTGGTCATTTCTTCATGTTTTTTCCTTCTAATAGTGTAATCTGGTATTTCTAAAACTTCTTCTTTTGTGATGGTTTTTAACTATATGAAGACTTAGAGGGTTTTTAGGATCCATTTTGGATCACACCTTCCCACTAAAAAGGCTTTTGGACCACCAAAATTTGGTTTTTAAGCATCAATCAAGTGAGGATACAACTTCCTTACTTGTCCAATCTCTATCCATCTTGCACTGCTTGGTTTTGAACCTTTAAGATCGATTTTGAGGTACTCAATATCCCCTCTGCCCGTAGTTCTCACCTTCTTGTCTAGAACTATATCTTCTTGCAACTCATTGAGATATTCAGGCAACAGATCATCAATAGAAGGCAATTGACTTTGCTCTTTGCGATCTTCAATTAATGAATGTTCAAATAGTCTCAAGTTCTCTGCATTAACTACTGAATAGATGTGCATGTAAGCTAGCAAATCAAGGTGAAAAGCGTTCTCACCAATTTTCTCAAGTATCTTGAAAGGCCCATACCTTATTGGCTTTAGCTTCTTACCTTCACCTTGCATTTTGTCTTTGCTGATGTACAGCCAGACTTGATCACCAACTTGGAATCTATGCTTAATTCAATGCTTATCATGCCTTGCCTTGTACTTGGTTTGGCTCTTTTCCAGTTGTTCCTGCACTGCCTGGTGAATTTCTTGGATCTATTCAATGAACTTGGTTGCTTTGTCCACATCACTATGTCCATCAATTTCTATGTCTTTTTCAAAGACAAAATCCAAGGGAGAACTTGGTATAAAACCAAAACAAGTCTCAAAAGGTGATCTTTGTGCAGAAAAATGTTTAGCACAGTTGTAAGCATGTTTCACATAACATAAATGTTCATCCCAAAGCTTGGGATGCTTGCTGCAATAGCCCATGAGCAGTTGGATCATTGTTCTGTTGACCACCTCTTTTTGGCCATCTATTTTTGGATGAAAGGTTGTGCTCTTCTTTAGTCTGGTGTCCATTAATTCCCATAGAATTGACCAAAACTTCCCAACAAATCGGGAATATTGATCAAATACAATGGAAGTGGGTAACCCAAAATGAACCCATACATGCTGAAAGAACAACTTCGCTGTTTGTTCAGCTATAATATACTTGTTATAAGGTATCGAAATACACATTTTGTTGAACCTATCCACAATAACATATAAATAATCATGACCTTTTCTAGATTTTGGCAATCCCCAAACAAAATCCATGGAAACACTTTCCCAAGGATGAGAAGGAACTAGAAGTGGATTGTACAAGCCTAGTTTTCTATTGTTGGGCTTGCTTTTAGCACACATGGTACACCCTTTAATATATCTATAAATTGTTTCATGCATTCTTGGCCAATAACGGAACCTTTGCAGTTGTGCAACTATTTTACTCACACCAAAATGACCTGATATTAGAGAAGTTTGTGCTTCTCAGATTATGTTAACTCTTTCAGTTTGAGGAATGCATAACTTTCACAAATGATATAAGAGTTGGTCCTTAACATGATAATCCAATTCTTCTACTTGTTTTCCATGACTTAAAGTTGCATATACATCTTTAAAATCTACATCTTGAGCATATTGTTCAATGTAGCTTTCATGAAATACTGAGTTATGCTTAAGTATAGTAGATGGATTTATGATTGGTATGGACAACATATATGCAACTTTAGTTTGTATGCCTTTCTTATATCTGATGACAAGATGAAACTGTTGTAGAAAACCCATTCACCTATAGTGTCTTGATTGCTGCAATTTAGTTTGTGAGTGCAAGTATTGAAGTGGTTGATGATCAGTATGTATAACTGTTTCTTTGCCCATTAATTAATGTTTCCACTTTTTCACACTCTGTACTACTGCATACAATTCTTTATCATATGTGGGATAATTAACTACTACAGAATTAAATGTCTCAGAATGATAACATATGGGTTTACTGTGTTGCATCAACACTGCTCCCATGGCATAGTCGCTAGCATATGTTTCAATCTCAAATGGTCTTTGAAGATCTGGCAATTCTAGTACTAGTGTTGTACTAATTTTTTCCTTCAAGGTGTCGACAGCTTTTTGCTATTTACCTCCCAACTAAAACTCCTTGTTCAATCTTGTCAAAGCATATAAGGGAGCTACAATAAAGGAAAAGTTAGCAATAAACTTTCTCCAATATTGTGTTGCTCCTAGGAAGCTTTTAACTTCTATAGTTGATTTGGGTTTAGGCCAGTTTACAATGACTTCAACCTTAGAGCGATCTATCTTTAATTCACCACCCCCTACAATATGACCCAAATAATTTAAAGATTTTTTGCAAAATTCACATTTTGATAATTTCACATATTTTCTTTTTTAAAAACATCTAGAGTCTGCTTTACATGCTTCAAATGTTCTTCCCATGTTTTACTGAAAACAAGAATTTCATCTAAATATACAATTACAAAATCATCAATAAAAGGTCGGAGTACATCATTCATAACTCTCATGAAGTAGCATGAAAGTAGCAGGAGCATTAGTTAAGCCAAAAGGCATAACTAGCCATTCATACAACCCTTGCTTTGTTTTGAAAGCAGTCTTCCATGCATCTTGTTCTGCTACTCTGACCTGATGGTAGCCACTATGCAAGTCTAACTTGGAAAAGTAAACAACTTCTTTCAACTAATCTAATAGAACAACTATGCCAGGAAGAGGATAATGATTCTTGATCGTTATTTTATTCAGTGCTCTGTAATCAATGCACATCCTCCACGAACCATCTTTCTTTCTCACCAACACAATTGGAGATCTGCATGGTGATATACTTGGTCTTATGAACCCTTTTTCGAGCAGCTCCTGTACCTACTTCTTGATATTTGCATTCTCTAAAGAGGATAACCTATACATTCCGATGTTAGGCAATGGAGCATCTTGCTGCAAATGAATATCATGTACAATTTCCCTTTTGGGTGGCAAACCTTTAGGTTCTTGAAATCGGATATCATATTCTAAAACAAATTTTCCTAAATCAGCTTTCTGTTTAGTATCACAACCCTAAAATACATTGGTGTTATCAGGGTTCTTTTCCTTTCCAACCATTAGTAAAATTTGCTTGCATGAATTTACAATTTTTTTCATCTACCCTGAGTTAATGAGAGTGCATTTATTTTTTAGTTGATGAGCACTTACAATATATTCTATTCCATCTTTTGTGAGTTGATACTTATTTTCAGCTATATAGAAAATGGTTTTTCTATCATACAAGTAAGGACTTCCTAAAACAATACCACATATATCCAAGGGAAATATATCTAACTCAACCTCATCTACAAATCTTGACCCAAATGCAAACCTAAGTTTACATTGTCTAGTCACTTGTAGCTTTGCTTTATCACTTACCCAACCTAATGGATATGGCTTCTTGTGAGATGTGGTTAGTAGTCCCAACCTCTTTACAATTTCTTCAGAAATCAAGTTTACTTGTGAACCACTATGAAATAAAGTATCAATCTTTTGATGCTTGGAAATAACTCTAATATGAAAAAGCTCATGTCTTTTCCTCTCATTTTCTTTATTATCAATAGATTGTGCAAAATTACTAGTAGATGCTTCAAATTTTTTACCTTTTTATACTTGTAGCTACGACTATTGTTTCATCACTTGAGTCTGACCCTAAATCTTTCTAAATAGCAACAACAGTCTTCTTCTTTTTGCCATCGAACTTCTTGGGTTTCAGCTCCGGATGCAAAGACCAGCAGTGTTCATCATCGTGTCCACCCTTCTTGTAGTGAGTGCATGAAGGTTTGTCTTTCTGTACAGTGTTTTCCTTCCTCTCTTTCCATTTTTGCTTCTTCTTTTCCTTGTTCTTAATTACAGTGGGTTTTGATGATCCCCTAACCTCTGGGTTCACATTTTTGCCTCTAGCCTCTAGATGTGTAGCCTGAACTGATACCTCATCTATGCTAGTAGGGTTAAACATGAGAATAGTGTGCCTCAAATAGTTGTGCAAACCACCTATATACTTCACCAAAATTTCAGGTGAGTCTAGAGAAATGCCTAGAATTAAAGATCTTTTTCTAAATTCCTGGGTATAGCTTTGTACACTTTGCCCCTTTAATTGGTGAAGAGTTTACCAACTCATTATTGCTTGCTGCATATAAGCTAGTGGATAGAATTTGTTTTTAAGGGCAGAAACAAATTCACTCTAAGTAGAAAGGATTTTACCATGCTTCTTCAAATCATCTTGGGTCCTGCCTTCCCACCACATTAGGGAAGTTCCTCCAAGGTGAAGGCTAGCCAGCTTAATCTTACTCCTTTCTGAATCGATGTTTTGCACCCTGCAATACACATCAATCTGTCTAATCCAGTTATCTAGCTTTTCTGCATTTAATTCTCCATCATAGATTGGCAAATCAAACTCTACATCTAATTTAATCAAAGATGTTTTCTTATTTTTATTTTCAGGGCTAGAAGGAGGTGTTGATGGAGGAGGATTTTATCCTTTCCCTTTGCTTTTTGGATAGCCATCTAGAAGAGGTTCCTCTGTTCCTTTGTCTTTTTTGGAGGTTGAAGGGCTTTCACCTCGACCTTTCTTAAATTCTCGATAAATTTCTTCCACCATGGCTCTCATGGTCATGAAACTGTCCATGAACTGAGAGTCTGATTCCAAGGGAATTTCTTCTGCCATTTTCCTCCTAGGATGGACTCTTCCAATTTATAGGTTAGCCTCAACCAATTCTCCTTCTCCTAATTTGAGCTTTGACCTAGTTAGCATTCAACAATCCATCACAAGCTTGTCTAAACTTAGAAAACCTAAAGCTCTGATACCACTTGATCTAATAATGCGATCTTAGACAATTATTAAGGTATTATAGACTCATGTGCATGGATTTACATATGTTACTTTATGTAATGGATCGATAAGATTGTGAAATACATAGACAATGAAGCAGTTAAAGAACATAATAAACAACACAAATAAACACAGCAAGTTTAATAAGGAGTTCACCCAACACTCCTGGGCTACGTCTCTTGGTCCAGCCTTCAGTGGTGACCTCTCTATTATGCCTTCAGAAGCAAAGTTTTTACAAAAGTCAGCGCAATTTGAGTCTCACACAACAAATACAAAACACAAGGCTTTACATGGATCCCCCAAGTCTTTCTGAGTACACAGACTCTCCTCACTGACTTTCTGTCTCTGTTTGCTCTCTGTCTCAGCACTGCATGTCTCTGTCTTCTGTCTTCTGTGGCTTTAAAGCCAATTGGCAATGTCTGTTCATTTCCTCTTCTCGGTCTCTTTGACTCCCTGGCCTCTGTCTGCTCAGATCCCCCACTAAGGGTTAGAAATCATCGCTAAACGTTTTTAGGGATGGTGGCCACCTGTTTTGTAATGGAATGGGTCATTGATGCCTTTGAAATCCCAAAAATAGTGTTTTCTATTTACACAGAGAAACACTATAAAACACGGGAAAAATCCACCAAAACACTATTCATCGGACTTCAAATACTCATAAATCTACAATATATTCCTATTGGGTATTCCTTTATATTGCTTATTGCATCTTCACAGTTGATCTGAGAGATCTTGATCCGACGGTTGGGATTCATTTTGGGCGGCTCATTCATATGGGGGTTAATTGCCCAAAAAGGGTGGTTTTCTCTCTCTAAGGCCTGGACACATGGCAGCCAGTGTACGGGCTCGAGCGGAGCCTGGCCAAAACCTCTTACCGCCTTCGATCCTCCCAAAATCCTGCTTGTTTCGCGATCTCCCTTTGTATTTGAAAAATAAATTAAAAAATGGAAATCCCACAAAAATGGCTTTATGCGGACTTGAAATATTATACATATGCATCCATAAACCCTTTTGGGTCTGATTTCATCGCATCTATGCTTCCCTTGATTTTCCGTTTGTTCAACGAAAATGTGAAAATACATAGAGAAATGCCATTTTACGGAACTCAAAATATATGTAATATTGTTTAACTCTATCGGTCCGGCTATGCATCGCATATATATGATATATATATAACTTATATATATTAATATTATATATAATATATATTTATATATATATAAATATATATATATAGTCTTGCTTTTCTGTGTAGCTCTGATGCGATGTTGCGATGCGATTGATCATAATCTCACATCACACATACCCCTGGGCCATTTGTAAGCACTCCAATGTGGTTTGCCGCAATATTGTGATGTGTTAACACCCAGGTTGTTCCCTATGACTCCCAAGGGAATACGGCCGGGGTAACCACTAACCAATCTTTGGATTACAGCTTCTAGCCCAGCTGTAATCAGAGAGGGCTCTCTCTTTAAGGTTTGTCTCTGTTCTATGGAGATTTTAGGCCAGTTATGAAGTGAAGGTTCTTTGGTTATGTTTTGGTTGGGAGGAACGTTTTCTGATCATTTTGAAATTTTTTTCTGGCAGGTTGAAAATTAGTCCCCCATTGGGCAATGGAGTCCCTGTGGGCTGTTGTTATTTGAAATCTTGAGTTTTGATGCAGCTGGAGTTACAGGGCATTAAGATACTCTCATGAAACCAAACTTTAAAAATTGTGATTTAATGGAGGTGTAAACAACCGTGAAAAGCAGTTAAGAAGATTTTCACTATGCTGGGATGTGAGAAAAAGAATGTATTCCTCAGGGCAAACTGAAATCCTGTAAAAATAATCATGTGATGTATAGTGTGAAAGGTAGCAATTAAGAATTACGCTTTCATTACCAAACTGAGAAAAGACATTCACAATAGCTTAGATTGAGTCAGGGTAATCTGTGATTAAGTCCTGGAACTATTCTTTTTCCTTGCTATTAACTGTTTAAACATGGGAAACATGAAAGATATATGAAAGATAACAAACACATAACAAAGAGTTACAAGAGAAACTTATTGAGTCATGAAATACGCAGGAACCCTGCAACTTTCAGCTAAGCACCAGACAAGATCAGATAACACAGAGCTTTGGAAATTCCATCATCCTTTGTATTATTTCTCTGAGAATTACAGCAAAAGAGGAGCAGAATAGATATGAGCAATCTTTTACATCCAATGTCCAACCCCTGCTAACAAGTGCGAGGGGGAATATATAGCAGTCTCATACAAAATATCTCAGGCATTGAGTCATCTGAGAGGGAAAATATCTTCATTAACTCGTACAAAAATTGCAGATAGAAATTTATTACAATCTTTAATGAAACATTAAAGGCTCTTAACTCCTGTCAGAACAAGTTGACCTTTGGAGCTCACGAAGTCGGTTGAGTGCTTTGTTATAACTGCTGAATGACGTGTCTGTGCAGCTATGTCTTCTTGTAGCTTCTCGGCCCTGTCACCCGTGACTGCTAGTGCTGCTGTGGTGGCCGAATACTTGTGCTGAGTTGGCTCAGCCTCTTTCTGCATACCTGCTGATGTGTCTTTATCTTCCTGTGTATGAAAATTTAAATATTTTCAAAAAGTAATAACATAATTACTAACTTTGATTTAACAGTAATTGTATCAAATTTTCCCATACATCCGGTGTAGGCAATTGATGCCTCAAAATTGACCCCATGGTCTCATCTGCCTTTGTGTATTTGTAAAAATGGGGAGGTTCATCAAACAAATGTGTGATTTCATTCATAATAAAAAACAAACTTTCTACCCTGTTGAAGAGGATCTGCCCTGTTACTGGTCCTGTTTCTGCTGATGAACTTGCTGCCTCTGAGATTTGATTTCCTGCAAAAGTGTTCACTCTCTTAGCATATTTCTCATGTGAGAGCAACTTTCCTGATGCCTCTAGCAGGCTAGGCAGACCCCCTGTTTTGCAATGCCATAAACCTGTTCTGGAATTTGTTGATGTCTGCTTGCATATCCTGGGTTCTTCTTTCCAGGGTCTAAATCAGGTTTCTCAATGTCAGGACCCTTTTTATCAGTGAGATGGTCTCTTTCCTGTTTCCAATTCCCATTTTGATGAGCTGGGAGCTTGTTCTGTAGTTTAGCACATTTATCATTCTAGTGGAAATCTCAGGCATACTGCCTAGAGATGCCCTTCCCCGTTGTATCTCTCTGTGTGCTTTTCCAATGAGCGTTATTTGCTCATGGATGGCCTCAATATACTCCCACTGATCCGTGATAGACTCGCCAATACTGCCCCACACGACCCTTTTGAGCTCAGATGTGACCTTGTCTAGTGTGAGCTCTTTTTCTAGCTCAGTTATCCTTTTCTTGAGGGCCTTTACCTCCCTCTCTCTTTCAGCCACATTCTGCTTGGACTTGTCATATTTCTCGTTTATTTTCACCAGATTGTCCTTGGCTTGATTTAGCTCTGACATCTGAGACTCCAAGACTTGAATTTCATTCCTCAGCTTTTGCATATCAAGGCTTTCGGCCTGCTCTGTTGTTGGTGCTGAGGTGGATGGTGTTGCCTGTTGTACCTGCTGGCTAGGAGGGGCAGTGGCTTGAGGGATTTCCTCAAGATTTATTGTTTGTGGAGGAGGTTGTGAGGTTTGCCCTGCCTCCTTTTGCTGTAATGCTGCTTGCAAGGTAGCCTCTGATTCCTGCAGCTTTTCTTGAGTATGGATGAGCTCTTTGTATAATGTCATCAGCATAGTAGCTGCATCCTTCTCTTGCCTGAGCTGGACAACCTCTTCTATTTGAGGATGAAGAGTTGCTGGGATTTTTAACATCTTTCTCAATGCTGCCATATCAGCATCCCTCAGCTTCATAATTTCTTGCACTGCCTTAACATCTTTAGGATCATGCCCAAGCTCTATTATAATTTCCTCCAGAGCTTTGATCCTATTGTCTATAGCTTGAGAGGAAGCCCTTTCCAGCTCAAGTTGTGCAGCGATGTTATTTAGGCTATTTTGTAGCCTATAGTTTACCAGGGTTTTATCTGCCAATGTGGCATAGACCATCTCACCTGTTTGTTTATGCAATTCTATTTGATCCAATGGGTGGATGTCTTTGGCCAGGACCTCCAGGTTGGTCCTGATATAATCTGCAGCTGACTGTGGTTGCTGCACTGTTGGTGTAAAATGGCTCATGATCATTTTTCCTTCATGTGCATCATATGTAGACATGAGCCTTTGTTGGTTCGTAGGGGCCATTTTCAATAGGTGATTATATAATTGCAGTTTTAAAGGTTCGTTTCTGCTTTTGATATCCTTAAATTGTTGCTTTATGCTTTTCTCACCTTCCCTCCTTTGTCCTGAGGAGCTCACTTCTCCTACTGCTGCCCTGTCTTGCTCTTGTTGGAAGGAGCTGGCTAAGGCCTCCATGCTGGGCAAGTCTGTTCCTGAAGTCTGCCCCATTGGCATTTCTTCTTCAGAGAAGGGATTAGGTCTTTGCCTCTTCTCCCCTTGAGTTGGTTATGCTGTAAGGGGAGTCTCTCTATGTCTTTTTCTGTTCACGTCCTCCCTTTGAGGGGTTTGGAGGACGGAGGAGTCAATCCTTGAATCTTGCCTTGGGGGTGCCATTTGTGCTGGCTGCTGCTGTGTGGCCATTGGGGCCTCTGCTGTCTGTTCCCCCTGTACCTGTTGCTCTTTTTCCTGTTGTACCTGTTAGGGTGGCTGCACCTATCCCTGCTATACCTGTTGCTCTTCCATGTCCTTCTCCTTGCCTTTGCTCTGAGCTTGGCCTGTGGTTTGGACTGCCTCTTGATGTGCTATAGATGATGAGGCAGCTGCTCCTGCTTGAGGCTTTGGCAGAGCGAACACCTGTGGAGGAGATTCCAAGTCAGCCAATTTCAGAAGATGCCTTCTAGCTCTTTCATTCAGTTCTTCTTGTGTGACTGGTTCCTCCAGTGTGCTCCTTTTCCATTTTGGTTGGTTGGCAAATTTTTCAATGTGGGGCAAACTCACATGGTCATAGCTAGAGAGCTTATATTTTAGCCTTCTGAATGATATGGAATGATTAGGGTCATAGGGTTTCCAAAGGAAGCTGGTTTTCAGGCCAAGGCATTCTAGCTTTCTATCAGCTTCTTTCCAACCTTCCCTTTTGTTTAGGACAAGGTGGCCCAATTGATTTTTAACCTTTAGCTGTGCCTTCTTGCCCTTGCCTGCAAAGTGTACCATATCAGCATTCCCAAATTGCCTGAAATATTCAAGGGCAAATAGTCTTATGGGCACATACTTGGGCAATCTGTGTGGGGGTAACTCACACCCATATATTCTGATTACGGTGTACTGTTGGTAAAAGTACCAATCCCCTATGCTGTACACCTTGGATAACTGCAGGATTTTCTGCATCTCATCAGTCAGTTTTGGAGGAGGAGAGCTTAGGAATAAAGACATGGTTGGGTGGATGAAGAGGTCTATGAATTCATAGTAGGTATATGGAGAGTAGGTTCTGCTATGAAACACTGAGGTCCAGTATACTACTGACCTTGGATTGCCTTGTGCATCTGTTTTCTTAACAATGAAGGAGAACTTCTCATGTTGATAATATAGAATGAGGTGGTAGATGTAGGAGGTGTATCTGAACACCTTCTCTCTTGACAGGTTCAAGAACTGCTCATGCATCTTATCTCATATGTATGTGGCATAATCATAATAAATTGCACTCTTGCCAGGGGAAAACATAGTCATCATCACTAGTACAGTTTCATCAACAAATTCAACTGATTTGTACCCCAAGATGGAATTGATCATGTCTGCAAGATCTACACCCAGTTGATTGAGGTAGCCATCAAAAATAGGAGGGTACAGCACAGTCAGAGTCTTTAATGAACAATTGGTTGAGCTTTATGATTTGTGCACCTGATAGCATCTTAGCTCCTTGGTTGATCAAATCCAATAGAGACAAGGGGACCAATTTCTTCTGAGTTTTGAACTATAGCATTTCTCTAATGGCCTCAGGGGTCATGTAGAATACCACTGAGCCTGAAGGGTCAAGCACAAATCTTTGCATGGGGTCATAGCAGACAGCACACAGATGAATCAGGTTAGGGAATTGGTTGACCTGAGGGAGCCTGAAAATTGGGAGGAAGGAATCCCAAATGCCCAGTATGTCTGTCCCATCCTTATGTTTGGCCTTAAGCTCATTCAGTAGGTGGAGGTGGAACTTGCTTTTTGATGAGGAGTCCTCTGAGATTTGGTAGTCCAGGTATGCCAAATCCTGCCACTCCAGCTCTCTCTGAGGGGCATTCAAAGGGGCAACATTGAGGGCAACTGGTGCAACTGGAGTCTCCATGGTTACTTAGATTGTGTTTTGCAAATGGACTGTTGTTTCTTAGACTGGGCAATAGTAAAGAGCACTCACTGAGTAAAGAGGTGAATTTTGAAAATGAAGGGTAGCAGGGCAAGTTTACAACAATTGAAATACTGTTTCAGTTATTTGAGAAGGAAAATATTAGTCTTTAACAGACCTTTCTCAACAATTGAGTGCAGGTTCCGGGTTTTAGTTCACGACTGCGCGAACGAAAAATGCGGGTTTTCAGTGAAATTTCAGTCTAAATGGCTCGGCTGATGAATTTCGACCGTTAACTTTTCAAGAGGGAGCTGGGTGTAGGTAATTTTCTGGTGAATTATGCGTTTTCTGTGCTCTAAGTGAATTTTTTGTTATTTACAGAGAAAAACCAGGTTTGGAGAAGACTCGAATGGAGAAATACCTGGTAAATCGATTGGTCGGGTCACCAATGCAGGTGGGTAGGCACGCGGAGCTCTCCTGGTTGATTCTGAGAAATTTGGTGAAAAATGGTCATAAAACGCATGCAGAGAGCGAAACAGTCGTTTTTTCCAAAAGTGCGAAAAAGACGCGAAAATGGACAAAATATGGCTTTTTTGGGTCATTCGCGCCTTTTTTGGATGACGTCAGCATGACATCACCCGGTGGGTCCGGGTTGGATGACGTCAGCATGACGTCATCAGTTGACGTGGCGACCTATGACTAGTCCACGGGGGTGGTGAGGTGGCAGACAGGTGGATCGATGGTGGACAGGACGCGCGGTCGTGGCGCTGACGCAGGCAGTGAGGGGGCGCTGACGTCGGCAGACAGGTGGCACAATATCGGGTAGCCTCTGTTACGGAAAGGAATATGTCAGAGGGGGCTCCGATGGAACTTGGAGGTGACACGTGGACCCGGCCTAACGTCAGTGACTGACAGATATCGGACGATATCGTCCGGATGTCGGGGCTGGTCTGATATCAGTGTTCGCCGTTGGATTAAAGGGGTCGATCAGACGGTCATCCGGCCATTAACTTGCACGGGTGATACAGTCATCGAGAGGGGATTAAAATAATATATTCCATGGTATTTGTGCCCGGCGGGACCCTTAGGAAATTTTAATGCATTTTCAATGGTTTGTAATGTATTTTTACAATGGTCGATAAGGCTCCGAAAGTTTAGAAAAATGGGTTTTTGATGCATTTCTTTTGCAAAGTCGCATATGCCTCGGAACTTTGGATAAATGTTTTTTTTCACATATAAAGCTCACAAAGGCCTCCAAACTTAGGATAAGGCAAACAAAATGGGTTTTCAGGGTAGCTTTGCCTTTTGGGTGGGTTAAAGGGGTGCAAAGGGTTTTTCCAAGGTTTTTTAGGGCAAAATGAAGGGTTGGCTAGATAGAATGAGTTCTGACGGAGGCAAAAAAGGTAAGGCTTGGGTTCTTGATCTTAACTAGGTGTTAATTCAATTCCCTAGTAGTGAATCATATGGCTATAATGCCAAGGAGGGGGTATTTATAAAATGCTTAGGGTTTATACACCATGGTTTTATAATAGTAGGGAAAAGGAGACATAGGGAGCTAGATAATAAGAGTTAGAGGTCAATATGGAGGGGGAAGAAGAATGAGCAGTAAAATTACTAAGTTTTCTTGAAAATAACTTAGTTTAAAGAGTAGATCAAAATGAAAAGAACTTTACACAAGAAATGTGGCTTCTAAAGGCAATAAGGACCAACATAAAACCTTGAATTTTTTCATAATCACAACTGGTGAAGAGATGTTAGTAACAAGTGATAAATAAAGGGAAAAGGGAAGTTAGACATGCTCCCTTATGTTCTTTTCCTTGTATTTGATTAGCAAAATGCAGCTTGGAAGGAACACCACTTCTGCAACCCCATCTACTACCCAACTAATTAGCCTAGCATTTTTTGTTTCTTCTTGGAGGGTGCACTTGGACTTGCAGACCCTTTATGTGCCTTTTCTTTTCCATTGGCTTTTTCTTTTGATTTCCTATCTAGCACTACCCTTATTTCTTCCAAGGCTCCAGATTAAGCAGTTGGGAACCTTAGTTTCTCTGCCTAACTACTGATCTGCCAAGATTAAACAGTTTGGACATATTTCTTTCTCTATTGTACAACAGAAAAATTGAAACATGGCATGATCCAGCTTAGACTTTTGGACCATCCATCAAAATTTAATAGATATAAAGGAATGTACACACCTTGTCTTTCCTTGGAAATATGGGATCTTTGCACCAGCAAAGCAGAGCATATTTGGCATTTGAATTTGCCAATCATGAAATATGAAACCTATTGGTATAAGTATCCAACAGTGGCTCCACATGGGGATGGTTTTTCTTCTTGAAAGACCAAGAACAGCAGGTCAGCATGCCTTGGCCCTTTGGCTACTGCTTTCAAAACTTGGAGCTTTTTCATCCTTGAACCCTCAAAATGTAGATTGAGCTATTTATAGCTTGCTGAAGTACAGCCTTTTCCTGCTTCTGCAAGATCCTAAAAAAAATAAGTTATTCACATGTCTTTAAAGAGAGCACTATACAATTATGTACAAGGGCAGCCCTGCTGCACTCATGGAAGGTATTCAAAATAGTGTTTGAGCATCCTGCCATTGACAGGACCTTCATCCAAATTAGTTTCATCAAGATTCTTAAGAAAGTATGTGTTATTTCCTTGTACTACTTGGATGATAAATGGTCCTCTCCAAAGGGAATCAAACTTTCCATGCTTTCCTTTGTTTTTTCTTTTTGAATCCCACTTGAGAGCTTTGTCACCCATGTTAAAATCCTCAACCTTGGTCCTTCTGTCAAAAGATTTCTTGAGCTTTTCTTGTAAGATTTGAACTCTGTTATAAACTTGGTCTCTGGTTTGCTGTAAACATATAATCTGATTCACCCTCCTTTGCATATCATTGGGCTCAGCTTGACTTTCTTGAAGTAGCTTCATAACAGGGATCCCTAGTGATGAAGGAAATTTGGCTTCTAATCCATAGACTAACTCATATGGGCTGACCCCAATTGATCTTTTGGTCGTTAATCTATCTGCCCATAAGGCATTGACAAGTTTCTTATGCCAATTCTTTTTGTTCTCCTCCAACACCTTCTTTATCATGTTTACAAGGCTTTTACTTGAAGATTCAGCAAGGCCATTTCCTTGGGGATAGTAAGCAGTTGAATGGCCCAAAGTAATGTGGAATTTCTAGCAGAAGCTGACCATCTTCTTAGATCTGAAAGCAGCAGCATTGTCTGTTATTATCTTATCAGGGCATCCAAATCTAGCAAGGATATTGGTCTCCAGAAACTGAATGATAGTGGAGTCGTTTGCTTGTCTGCATGGGATTGCCACAAACCATTTTGTGAAGTAGTCTGTAGTTGTTAGAATCCATCTATGTTGGCCTGAAGATGAGGGATTAATTTCCCCAATGAAATCCAAGCCCCATTGCTGAAATGGTCTCTCTGTTGCAATAGGCCTTAGAGGTAGTGGCAGTAATTGTCTCTTTCCTTCAAACACTTGACATTTATGACATGCAGTGGTGAATTTATTGACATCGGAGAAAACAGTAGGCCAATAGTATCCAGCTCTCAGTATTTTATCCATCGTGGACTTCCAATACAAATGTCCACCACAATCTCCTGTATGAAATTCTTCCATGATTTTGTTAGCCTCATTTTCAATTAAGCAGTTTAATAAGATACCCTCATGGTTTTTCCAAAACAGATTTCCATCCATAACACAAAATTTTGAAGCTTTCATTTTTAATAACCTACATTTAGTTCTGGACATCCCTGGGGGAGCACACAAGCTTTGTAACACATAACAAATATCAGAATACCAGGGGGATTGTTCAAAGGCTACATCGATCTTTGGAGTCGCCAGCTCCGGTTCACTGTCCAGTTGGTTGATGTCCAAAGCTTGGAAATTTGTTTCAGACATTAATTTGGCCAAACCCTGCCCTTTTATAAGTTTTGTAGGTTTTATTTCAATATCAAAGTCTAGAATGTTTGCAATCCATTTTCCTCTTCTACCCTCTAAGTTCTCTTGAGTAAGTATGTCTTTAACAATTGGGCTTGGTACATGGGCTATCACATGGGAATATAGGATGTAGATCCTAAAGTCCTTAATAGCTTTAACCAAAGCATATGCTTTTTTTTCCATGATCTGGTACTTGAGGGGTGCGTCTCTAAGAGCTTTACTAAAGAAAGCAATGGGTTTCTCATTCCCTTGGTCATCTTTCTGTAGTAAAACTGTAGCAATTGTGTGTTGGGAAGCAAAGGAAAATATGATGAACTCCCTATCAAACTGAGGGTTGGTTAAGACAGGGGTTTGGGTGAGGGAAAACTTGATGCCTTCAAAAGCTTGATTTGCCTCTACTGTCCATTTTACTTTTGAATCCTTTTTAAGCATGTTATTAAGCAATCTGCTCAGCTCAGCCAGGTTTGGGATGAACCTTCTTAGAAAGTTGATTTTCCCCAAAAAGGCTTGTAATTCCTTTATATTCCTTGGATGAGGCATTTGTAAGATGGCCTGGATTCTGTCTGGGTCAATTCTGATGCCATCTTTGGAAATAATGTGACCCAACAGTTTACCTTCCTCTAGACCAAACAAGGACTTCTTAGGATTTAAGGAAATTCCATATTTCCTACAAATTTTGAATATCTACCTTAGATGTTTCAAGTGCTCCTAGCCAGATTTGGAAAAAGGTGTGAGATCATCTAAATAGATGACAAGGAAGCCATGAATCTCTTCAGCAAAAGCAATGTTCATTGCTCTTTGGAATCTAGCCCCTGCATTTTTCAAACCAAACGGCATTTTAACATATTTAAAGGTTCCCCATGGGGTTGTAAATGCAGTTTTGTCCTGATCATCAGGATGGACAAAGATTTGGTTGAAGCCTGAGAACCCATCAAGTAAAGAAATTCTTGAGGCCCCCACTACTCTCTGCAAGATGTGATCCATCTTCGGTAAGGGGTAATTGTCTTTCAATGATACGTGGTTGAGGTTTCTTAAATCAACACAGAGCCTTATCTCACCAGTCTTCTTTCTTGTGGGGACTAGATTTGAAATCCAATCAAAGAATCTGATTGGTGCTATAATGCCTGCTTTAAACATTTTTTGTACCTCTTGTTCCATTGCTGGGAGGAGCATAGGATTGATTCTCCTCAACTTCTGTTTAAAGGGATTTTGATCTGGCTTAAGTGGGATAGTGTGTTGTATTACAGAGGTGTCATAGGATTTTAGATCCTCATAACTCCATGCAAAAACATCCTGAAACTCTTTAAAAAGGTCAATGTATTTAGGCTTTTGGTCAGGAGGTAATGTAGCAGACGTTTTATGACTTTGGGTTGTCTAACAGTTCCAATCTTATGCTCTTCTATGGCAGCGTTGAGGGGCTACAATTTTGGCTTGTTGGGAACATCATTGGAGTCAAAAATGTCTTCCAAAGGAGCTAAGCCTGTTGGAAGGAAATTGTCCTTTAATTGTAACACTTGAGTTTCATAATCAGCTATCTCTTCACATTTTATTTGTTGGATTCTTTGTATGTTGTGTTTGTTGAAGGTTGTAGGATGTAGCATTTGCTTAGCTGTTTTGGGTGATATAGCTTGGCTATTCTGTTCGCCATGTATTTGTGATTGACTTGCTGTCTCAAGTCTCTGTGATTGACTTGCTGTCTCAATGTCAATGTTTAGACCTGAAAACTGTTCCTGTAAAGTCAAGAAATTGTTTATTTGTGTATCATCATCAAATACCTGCCAGTCCTTGACATTATTTGGGACAGATGGTCTGTGTTTTATCTCGGCTGTGAAGCAATGATGGGGCTCGAAAGGGAGCTTACAGGTACTTGCAAATGTAGCCAAACTATGAGCATGAAGATTCTGAGCCCTAGGAATTTTGGCAATCTGAAATTCAGTGAAGGACTTTAGTAGCTCAGTAGCAGCAGACCTATAGGACCTCAGTCTTGTGTCATTAGTGACAAAATTGCCTTTCACTTGTTGGATAACTAGGTCTGAGTCTCCCAGGATTGAAACTCTTATGGATTGTAGGGATCTTACTAATTTGAGGCCTAGTAAGAGAGCTTCATACTCAGCCATGTTGTTAGTGCACCTGAAGTTTAGTCTATAGGCTCGGCCCTCTGCATGGCTGTTTTGTTTGTTATGTATCCACACTCCAGCTCCTGCCCCCAGCTTGTTGACTGACCCATCAAATTCTAAGAACCATAAGATCTCTTGTTCTAAGGGAGGTTGACTAATATCTCTGTGGTCTGGACTTGTGAGTTGAAATTGAGTTTCTTCATCTAGTTTGACTTTTAGGACAGTCTTTTCATTTGATGGGATCAGCTTTGTTTCTAGAGTAACAGTTTGTTTATTAAAGTCCTGATCTTGTTTAAGTGTCTTGGTTTCATCATCATTTGATTTGTCCTCTTGAATACTTCCATCTTTTGCCTCAACCCATGTTTTTAGGTAAGAGGTTCCTTTATTGATATGCTGATCTGTTTTGATTGTCTGGATTTCTTCATTGTTTGTGTGACCTGTATTGTCATTAAAATGGATATATGAGTCTATGTCAGAATGGACAGCATATATGGGGAAGTTTTGAGGCTTTTCTTCAGTGCTGACCATGTATGTCATGAGTGACTCTCTGTATAGTCTCTTGGGTTGACTAAAGACTGTGATTGTGGCATATGACATGTCCAATTGAAGGGACCCTTGAAGTTTAGCCCCCCATGATCTTGACAATAACATTCCATATTAAGGTGGGATATCAGCAACTACAACATCCATCAAGATTGTTTTATTTGGATATTGGACCAGGGATACACACAAGTCTTTTATCAAGCCTAGACATTTAACTTGGCTGGAATCAAATGAAAATAAGTCCTTATATGGCCTAGTAATATCTAGATTCAACCTTTCCATGACTGATTTTGGCATCAGGTTATGAGAAGCCCCTGAGTCAAACATAGCATTGTGTAGTATCTTATCATGGATATGTAAACTTACATAAAAAGGTAAGATCCCTGTGCCTACTGTTTTTCCATCAACTTCTGGACCAAACAGCAATTCTTGGGTGTCATCCAACACATTGACATTGTCTTTGTCTCGAGTGAGGGTGAGGGACTTCTTAATCTGTTGTTTGTAGATGTCATGTTTGGCTAGTTCTGCAAGAGGAATGGCTATTTTCAGTTTTCCAACTTCTGCTTCCAAATCAAAGGGTTTATCAACCTGAACCCTAGTGTTGTGGGTGACCATCTTTTCTTTGTTAAGTAAAGTTTCTTTTTGATCCTCAACTTGATCTTGGGGCTTCTATTTTTCATTCATCTCTTGTGGAACTTTTGTTGGATTAAGATGTAAAGATGATGCAGCTAGTGGCGTTTGTGTTGAGGGAAGTTGTTCAATAACTTCTTCAATGGTTACTTCCTTTGTAAGTGAATCATTTGCGTTCATTGGTTCTGTTACCATGGCACTCTTAGGCTGAAGTCTGTCCTTTGTTGTTTCAGGCTGTGTTATGTTTATAGTTCTACTTCTTAGTTTGTATTGTTTATGAACTTCATAAACAGCTGTGTCATAGCCTTGTTTGAAGTCAAATGACTCACCTGACTTGGTTTGGAATTGTTTAATGCCCTCATCTTCATGATCTTCTTGACTTAGGAAAACTTGGTGCTCATCATCAAGGCCCATTAGGTGAATGTGGGTGTCATCCACTTACTCATCTGAAGTGGATGTTTCAGCATATTTTTCCTGGAATGGAGGTCTTATCTCTGGATCAGGATTAGCCTTGCCCGAATTAGGTTTTTGGTTTCTCCTAAAGTTTGGATTTCTGTTAGGGTTGTTTTGTGGTGCTTCCCATCATGACTTTCTCTCCACAGATTCCACTCTATCACCCAACCTCTTCATACCAGAGATTATTGCATCCAATTTCTGGTCAAAGGCTGAGGGTTCCTCTTTGAAGGCAACTCTTTTTTCCAATCTTGCCCTGTTCCTCTTAGCAATTAGGTTAGCCTCAACTGTGACAGCAACCTTTTGTGCTTCTTCAAGGGTTTGAGGGGCTCTTTCTTTCAATTGATAAGCCGTGTCAGGGTCAAATCCATCAGGGAATTTGTATAAGGCCAAATCAGGAGGAGGTCTTATGTTTTGGGGTATTGCGTTGTATACATTGTTGAACCTGGCACAGTACTCTAGAAATGTCTCTTGAGGACCTCTCTTAATCATGTCATATTCACCAAGTATGTGCAGGGGATCCTTCTTTTTCTCCCATCTGTTGGTAAAAGCTTGGTAAAGCTCATCAGGGGTGGTAATGGTATTTGTAGGAAGTGACCTGAACCAAGTTCTGACATCACCTGTTAAGCTTTGGACAAAAATTCTCATCTTCACACTTTCATCATCTATCTCATAGTTTTCAAAATGATCCTGCATCCTCTTGGCATGCTGAATAGCAGAGTAAGGGCCGGTGGAGTCAAAATATGAGATTTTGGCTTGGTAATCCTGAGGTAGAGCTGCAGGATTAGTAGGTAATTGCAGAGGTGTATACCTCATAGCCATATTCACCAGGTTTGGGGGATTGACAAGGACAACTGGGACAAACGGAACAATGGGTACCACAGGGGTAACAGGTATAGCAGAGCCTAGAGTGTTAGTCAAGGGAGTATGTGTGGGGGATGAGGATGTGAGAGGGGGGCTTTGGGATGTGGATGGAGAACTAGGGGAATTAGGGGTGAAGCGAAAAAGAACCTTGATTGGAGTGGAGATGGGGTTGGGGTGAATCGTCTCTGGACTTAAGTCAGCAAGCTTGTCTGGCCCTTGCTGCTTCTTGATAAATTTCGGGATTGTATTAGGATTTTCAATGATAGTAGGTGGGTTTGGGTCAGGATTTGCCCTGGTGTACCGAAGATTCTTCTTAGGAGCCAGTTTCTAAGCTAGTCTTTTTGAGTTTTTTAGGAAAATTTGTATCTTGCAAGGACTGGACAAGATTTTGAAAAGGTTATATATATCTCAAAACGAGTATGAAGATTAACTGAATCAACTCTTCCCTAAGGCTATTAGTGTTGGTACAGAAACAGCTTTGAAGGCTTCTTGATTGATGTTCAGTTTTCAAGTGTAACTTTAGCAGATATATAGTTTTTTCTAAATCCTGAAGAGTTCCCCAGTGGATTCGCCATTTATGTTAACACCCAGGTTGTTCCCTATGACTCCCAAGGGAATACGGCCGGGGTAACCACTAACCAATCTTTAGACTACAGCTTCTAGCCCAGCTGTAATCAGAGAGGGCTCTCTCTATAAGGTTTGTCTCCGTTCTGTGGTGATATTAGGCTAGTTATGAAGTAAAGGTTTTTTGTTTATGTTTGGTTGGAAGGATGTCTTTATCTGCTTAAAGTGAAGATCTGTAGATGAAGTTAGTCCATTGGACAATGGAGTCTGTGGTTGTTGGTTTCTTGAAATCTTGAGTTTGAGCAGCTGGAATTACAGGGCCATTTATATACTTCATGAAACAAACTTGAAATTTTGATGATGGAGTGTAAACAACCAGTGAAAAGCAATTAAGAATTTTCCACTAAGCTGGGGTGAGAGAAAGGGATGTATTCCTCAGGAGCAAACTTGAATTCCTGAAACAATAATCACTGTGAAAATATAGTGTGAAAGGGTAGCAGTTAAGAATTACGCTTTCATTGCCATAACTGAAGAAAAACATTCAAAATAGCTTAGATTGAGTTCAGGGTATTCTGTGATTAAATCCTGGAACTATTCTTTTTCCTTGCTATTAACTGTAACACATAGAAAACATGAAAGAGATATGCAAGATAATAAAACACATAACAAAGAGTTATAAGAGAAACTTATTGTGCCATGAAATACGCAGGAATCCTGCAACTTTCAGCTAAACACCAGAAAACATCAAGCAACACAGAGCTTTTGAAATTCCATTGCCTTTTGTATTACTTCTGTGAGAGTTACAGTAAAAGAACAGTAGAATGGATATGAGCAATCTTTTACATCCAACGTCCAACCCCTGCTAACATATCCGAGGGGGAATATATAGAAGTGTTTCATACAAAATATCTCAGGCATTGAGTCATCTGAGAGGTAAAATATCTTCATTAACTCGTACAGAAGTGTAGATAAGAAGTTATTACAATCTTTAATACAACATAAATGCTCTTTACTCCTGTCAGAAGATTTTGACCTTTGGAGCTCATTGAGTCGGTTGAGCACTTTGTTATAACTGCTGAATGACGTGTCTGTACAGCTCTGTCCTCCTGTAGCTTTTCGGCCCTGTCACCTGTGACTGCCAGTGTTGCTGTGGTGGCCGAATATCTGTGCTGAGTTGGCTTAGCCTCTTTCTGCATACCTGCTGATGTGTCCTTATCTTCCTGTATATGAAAATTTAAATATTTTCAAAAAAGTAACAACATAATTACTGACTTTGATTGAATAGCAATTGTATTAGATTATTCCACACTTCCTATGTAGGCAATTGATGCCTCAAAATTGACCCCATGGTCTCATCTGCCTCTGTATACTTGTAAAAGTGGGGAGGCTCATCAAACAAGTGTGTAATTTCATTCATAATAAAAAATAAACTCTCCACCCTGTTGAAGAGGGTCTGTCCTGTTGCTGGCCCTGTTTCTGCTGAGGTGCTTGCTGTCTCTGCAATCTGATTGGAAACAAAAGTATTGACTCTCTTGGCATATTTTTCATGTGAGATTAGTCTTCCTGATGGCTCTGTCAGGCTAGGAAGACCTCTGTTTTGTAATTCCATGAACCTGTCCTAGAACTTATTGATATCTGCCTGCATGTCCTGGCTTCTTCTTTCCAAGGTATGAACCAGGTTTCTTAATGTCAGGACCCTTTTGATCATTGAAATGGTCTCAGTCCTGTTGCCAGTTCCCATTTTGATCAGCTGGGAGCTTGTCCTGTAGTTCAGCACATTTATCATTTTGGTGGCAATCTCAGGCATGTTGCCTAGAGATGCCCTTGCCCGTTGGATCTCTCTGTGTGCTTTTCCAATGAGCGTCATTTGCTCATGGATGGCCTTTATGTACTCCCACTGGTCTGTGATGGACTGGCCAATATTGGCCCATAGGATCCTCTTGAGCTCAGATGTCACCTTGTCTAATGTGAGCTCCTTTTCTAGCTCAGTTATTCTCTTTTTTAGAGCCTTTACCTCTCTTTCTCTTTCGGCCACATTCTGTTTCGACTTGTCATATTTCTCATTGATTTTAGCCAGAGTGTCTTTGGCCTGATTTAACTCTGACATCTAAGACTCCAAGGCTTGAATCTCATTCCTCAAGTTTTGCATGTCAAGGCTTTCAGCCTGCTCTGTTGTTGGTGCTGAGGTGGACGGTGCTGCCTGTTGTGTTTGCTGACTGGGAGGAGCAGTGGTTTGAGGAGCTTCCTCCAGATTAATTGTTTCTGGAGGAGGTTGTGAAGTTTGCCCTGCCTCCTTTTGCTGTAATGTTGCCTGAAGGGTAGCCTCTGATTCCTGCAGCTTCTCTTGTGTGTGGATGAGCTCTTTATATAATGTAACCAGCATAGCAGCTGCATCCTTATCTTGTCTGAGCTGGGCAATCTCTTCTGTTTGAGGATGAAGAGTTGCTGGGATTTTTATCATTTTCCTCAGTGCTGCCATATCAGCATCCCTCAGCTTCAGAATCTCTTGCACTGCCTTGACATCTTTAGGATCATGTCCAAGTTCTTTTATGATTTCCTCTAGAGCTTTGATCATGTTGTCCTTTGCTTGAGAGGAAGCCCTTTCCAGCTCAAGTTGTGCAGTGGTGTTATTTAGGCTATTTTGTAGCCTATAGTTTACCAAGGTCTTGTCTGCCAAGGTGGCATACACCATCTCACCCGTTTGTTTGTGCAACTCAATCTGATCCATTGGGTGGATGTCTTTGGACAGGACCTCAAGGTTGGTCCTAATGTAATCAGCAGCTGACTGTGGTTGCTGCACTGCTGGTGTGAAATGGCTCATTATCATTTTACCCTCATGTGCATCATATGCAGACATGAGTCTTTGTTGGTTCGTGGGAGCCATTTTCAATAAATGATTATATAACTGCAGCCTCAAGGGTTCATTTCTCTTTTTGATGTCCTTAAATTGCTGCTTGATGCTGTTCTCGCCTTCCCTCTACTGGCCTGAGGAGCTAACTTCTCCTCCTGCTGCCCTTTCTTGCTCTTGCTGGTAGGAACTGGCTGAGGCCTCCATGCTGGGTAGGCCTGTACCTGAAGTCTGCCCTATTGGCATTTCTTCTTCGGAGAAAGGGTTTAACCTTTGCCTCTTCTCCCCTTGAGTTGGTGATGCAGTAAGGGGAGTCTCTCTGTCCCTTTTCCTGTTTACGTCCTCTCTTTGTGGGGTTTGGAGGACTGAGGAATCAATTCTTGAGTCTTGCCTGGGAGGTGCCATTTGTGTTGGCTGCTACTGTGTGGCCATTGGGGCCTCTGTTGTCTGTTCTTCCTGCCCTGGCTGCTCCTTTTGTGGCTGTGGTACTTGTTGAGGTTGTTGAACCTGTGCCTGCTGTACCTGTTCCTGTTCCATCTCTTTCTCCTTGCCTTTGCTATGAGCTAGGCTTGTAGTTTGGACTGCCTCCTGATGTGCTGTAGAGGATGAGGCAGCTGCTCCTGCTTGAGGCTTTGGCAGAGAGTATACCTGTGCAGGAAGTTCCAAGTCAGCCAATTTAAGAAGTCTTCTTCTTGCTCTCTCATTCAACTCTTCTTGTGTGATAGGTTCCTCTAGTGTGCCTCTTTTCCATTTTGGTTGATTGGCATATTGTTCAATGTGAGGAATCCTTACATGGTCATAGCTAGATAGCCTATATTTGACCCTTCTTAATGATATGGAGTGATTGGGGTCATAGGGTTTCCAGAGGAAACTGGTCTTCAAGCCAAGGCCTTCCAGCTTTCTATCAGCTTCTTTCCAGCCTTCCTCCCTTTTGTTCAAGACAAGCTGGCCCAATTGGTTTTTTACTTTCAGCTGTGCCTTCTTGCCCTTGCCTGAGAAGTGTATCATATCAGCATTCCCAAATTGCCTGAAGTATTCAAGGGCAAATAGTCTCATGGGCACATATTTGGGCAATCTATATGGGGGTAACTCACAACCATATATTCTGATTACGGTGTAGTTTTGGTAAAAATACCAATCCCCAATGCTGTACACTTTGGATAACTGCAGGATTCTCTGCATCTCATTAGTCAGTCTTGGAGGAGGCGAGCTTAGGAACAAGGACATGGCTGGGTGAATGAAGAGGTCTATAAATTCATAGTAAGTGTATGGAGAGTAGGCTCTGCAATGAAACACTGAGCTCCAGTACACTGCTGACCTTGGATTGCCTTGTGCATCCGTTCTCTTGACAATGAAGGAGAATTTTTCAAGCTGATAATATAGAATCAAGTGGTAGATGTAGGAGGTGTATCTGAACACCTTCTCTCTTGATAGGTTCATGAACTGCTCATGCATCTTATCTGAAATGTAGGTGGCATAGTCATAACAGATTGGAGTTTTTCCAGGGGCAAACATAGTCATCATCACCAGTACAGTTTCATCAATATATTCCACTAATTTGTAGGGTATTGCACAATGTCAGAGTTTATAGATAATTGGTTTAACTTTGTGATTTGAGCATCAATCGGCATCTTGGCTCCTTGGTTTATCAGATCCAACAAGGACAAGGGAACCAATTTCTTCTGTGTTTTAAACTGTAGCATCTCTCTAATGGCCTCAGGGGTCATGTAGAATACAACTGAGCCTGAAGGGTCAAGCACAGCTCTTTGAGTAGGATCATAGCATACAACACACAGATGGATCAGGTCAGGGAATTGGTTGACCTGAGGGAGCCTGAAAATTGGGAGGAAGGAATCCCAAATGCCCAATATATCTGTCCTATCTTCATGTTTGGCGTTCAGCTCATTTAGCAGGTGAAGGTGGAACTTGCTATGTGTCAAAGAGTCCTCTGAGATTTGGTAATCTAAGTCAGCCAAATCCTGCCACTCCAATTCTCTCTGAGGGGCATTTAAGGGAGCAACATTGAGGGCCACAGGTGCAACTGGAGTCTCCATGGTTACTTAGACTCTGTTTTGTATATAGACTGCTGTTACTTAGACTGGGCAACAGAAAAAGAGCACTGCCTGAGTGAAGAGGTGAATTGAGAAATGAAGGATAACAAGGGTAAGTTTGTAGTAATTGAAATACTATTTCAGTCACTTGAGAAGGCAAATCCTTGTCTTTAACAGACCTTCCTCAATAATTAAGTATAGGTTTCGGGTTTCTGTTCACGACTGCGCGAACAAAAATGCAGGTTTTCAATGAAGGTTGTGTTAAAATAGGCTCAGCTGATGAATTTCGACTGTCAAATTTTCAAGTGGGAGCTCGGTGCAGAGAATTCACCGGTGAATTATACGTTTTTGGTGCCTAAAATGAGTTCTCAGTTATTGCAGACAAAAACCAGGCTTTAGAGAAAACTTAGAGGGATAAATACCTGGTAAATCGATGGGCCGTGTCACAAATGCAGGTGGGTAGGCGCGCCGAAGGTCTCCAGGTCGATCTGAGCAGGTTGGTGCAATTGGTTGTAAAATGCATCCGGAGGGCGCAACAATAATTTTTGCAAAAAAGTGCAAAAAGAACGCGAAAATTGACAAAATATGGCTTTTTTGGGACATTCGCGCCTTTTTTGGATGACGTCAGCATGACGTCATCAGGTGGGTCAGGGTCGGGTGACGTTAACATGACGTTATCAGGTGACGTGGCGGCCTGTGAGTGGTCCACGGGGGTGGTGAGGTGGCAGACAGGTGGAGCAATGGCGAACGGAGGTTGCAGACGCGGCGCTGACGCAGGCAGGCGGATTGGCGGAAAACCGGAAACCATGGCGATATCGCATCGCACTGCTTTTGCTACGGAAAGGAATCTGTCAGAGGGGGCTCCGATGCAATTTGGGGGCGATGCATGGACCCGGCCTGACGTCAGCCTCTGACAGATATCAGACGATATCTTTCGGACGTCGGGGCCGGTCCGATATCCACGTCAACCGTCGGATAAAAAGGGCTTGATCGGACGGTTGACGGGCCAAAGATCTGCGCAGATGATATTGCATCGGGCGGGTATAAAATATTGTTTTCCTTGGAATTTGCGCCCGGCGGGGCCTTTAGGAATGTCAATGATTTTTCATGGTTTCCAATGTTTTCTTTATTAAATCACACATGGCCGAAAAACTTTAGGATAAGGCGGAAAACTAAGGTTCTTCAACGTATTTTTGCAAATTTAGCACTTGGCTTTTAAGAACTTAGGCTAAGTGGGTTTTTTATGCAATTTCATATAAAAGCGCGAATGGGTCCCGACCTTAGGATAAGGGGGACAAAGTGGGTTTTTCCATATATTTTGCATTTTGAGTGGGTCTAAGGGTGAAAAAGGGTTTTTTCAAGGTTTCTTAGGCAAAATGAAGGGTTGGCTAAGTAGATGAGTTTCTGAAGGTGAAAAAAGAGGTTAGGCTTGGTTCCCAAACTGACCAGATGTCAATTTGATTCCGTGGTAGTGAATGATATGGCTATAATGCCAAGGAGGGGATATTTATAGAATGCTTAGGGTTTATACACCATGGTGTTAT
>APFE031395992.1:0-13090 GCA_000404065.3 Pinus taeda | reverse complement strand
TGCATATTTATGAGTTGGGGTTCTTTTGAGAAATATTTTTTACAGCTCTATAGGTATACAATCACTCTGAATTCACCTAGTGCTCAGACTTCCTGTGTATACTTATGAGTTCAGGTTCTTTGAGAAATGTTTTGAGTGTTTAAACATTACATGCCTTCACTTCCATGAATGAGTAGTTGATAGTTTACTGAAAAGGTGTTTGACTCCATGAGCCCAATGGAAGAAATGTTATGTTGTATGTCCAACCAGCATGTTTATTAAGTTTTCATTTCAAGAGTTAGCCCTCTTTGTGTTTAAAGATAAATCAGTAGTTTATTTTGAGAGAGCCCTCTCAGGTTAGGGAGAGGCGAATCCTTAGCCAAGAGTCTGGTCTGAAATAGTTACATAGGGTCTTACTGATTAGCAGCCATCAGTATTGATTTTGTGATAACATTTTGGTGCGTCTATCGGGAGTCTGAAGATTACTCATTCCCGAAATCTTAAGATTGAATTTCTGAAGGTAGCAGGAATTCAAAGTGGTTTTCGAGGCTGCATTCTACCTTGGTGACTCCATTAATTCTTAAAGTTTAAAAGGTTGCCTCGAGAGGAAGATATACAAGGAGTAATCCTGACCCAAACCCACCTAGTCCTGTGGAGAATCCTAATATCATCTCAAGGAGTAAACAAAGATTTTCTGATATACCAGGTACTTCAAGCATTTCAAAGTCTTTATTTCCTGAGTTTCCTAGAAGTCCTGAAAATAAAATTGTAGATGATAAAGTTCAAGAGGTTTTATTGAGGTCTGAAGATGAAGAAGAATTGATTGGTATCATTTTGGATTTGCAAAAGAGAGGTATTGATACTTCATCTTTAGTATCACAAAAAGATAAAGAAGAGTTTTGGGAAATTGTTACTTATGAATTGTTATTAGAGAAAGAGGACTTGGAACAGCTCAAGGAGCTTGACCCTTTTGAAGTTTTTCTTAAGTCTAAAACTGGTTTACCTCTCCCAAATTCGAGCTCTTTTGTTAGTGGTTTACAAAGTCCCAATAGTCCTTTTCGTACTCATACTTTGTCTTCTGCCTCTGCTAGTCCAAACAACCCTCAGATAACATCTCATACTAGTTCTGGTCCTTCTGGTCATACAGTACCTATTGTCATTGTTCCTCCATTCATTATGGCTTTACCTGCTAGATATGCTCCTCTAGATCTCCCTGCTGTTTTGCATGATCTCCCTAGTAAATATGATGCTAGAATTCCAACATGGGGAGGAGATGAAGACTTTACAGCTGAAGAACATGTGGATAGATTCAATGAATTTGTTGACAGAGAAGAAGTAGATGATGAAGATGTAAAATTAAGATTATTTGCTCAAACTTTTATTGGGGAAGTACGAAAATGGTTTAAAGCCTTAGGAGCTGGTAGCATTCATAGTTGGGCTAAATTTGAAGACAGTTTTATGAGAAAATGGGGAAATAAAACTAATCCTGTGCAGGCCCTCACTGAATATAATAATTTAAGAAGAGCTCCAGAGGAGACTATTCAAAATTTTTCTAAGAGGTTTAATAAAATATATAATTCCATTCCAGGACATTTGAAACCTCCTGGAGCTTTGGCACAGTTAAGATATGCTGAGTCCTTTGATTCAGATTTCTCTCTTTTACTCAGAGAAAGAGAGTCTGCTACTTTAGCTGAAATGCAAAATGATGCAATTAAGGTAGAGGTGAATATACTTGCTGCTAAAAAGTCCAAGATGGCAAAGGCTAAGATAAAGGAGGAGGAGAAGCCTTCTACCTCTGCTCAAGAAGATAAACTTGAAATCATGATGAAAACTATGGAGAAATTGATGGATCAATTAGCACTTGGGAATACTGCTGCTCCCCAAGGACAACAAGAGCATCGGTTCAGGAACCCTCGGTTTAGAAGGCCTCAAAATCAGCAGAGGCCAAGAGACAATAGAAATCAGCAAGCAGATCCTCGAGTGAGACCTCCTTTTCAACAAAACATGGTGGATGAAGAAGAAGGACCTGAAGAACCTGAGGAATCTATTCATTGTCTTGGTGAAGAAGATTCAGAAATTTTCCTAACAAAGGAAGAACATGATGAGTCCAATCAGCTAAAAGCCGAGGAGGAACCCTCAGACTTCTTAAAGGGTTATCAGCATGCCATATTTGAAATTCAGAAGCAGTACAATCTCAGAAACAGAGATGTTCCTATTACAACAAATAAAGCTCAGCACAAGAAGAATGTTTCAAAAGCAGTTGAAGATAAGAAGGAAAAGTCAAAGCAGATTGATGATAAAGGCGATCCTCTTCTTGCAAGAAGCGATAATCAGACCCCTGCTCCTCCTAAGGAAATTGAAAGGTCTACTTCTGTTTTCAATATAGAAAATGAGATGGCTAAAATCAAAATAGCAGTCCCATTCAATGAAATCCTAAAAGTAGACAAATATAGAAGTAAGATTATGGAAATGCTTAATTCTCCACTAGGAGGGGTTGATATTTTAAATGTGCAAGAGGATAATCCTATTATATGTTTAGGTCCAAGACTTGAAGATGAACAAAATGATGAGTTTCCTCCTTTTTATATCAACATTAACATACATGAGATGACTCTTCATAATGCTATGCTGGATTCAGGAGCATCCCATAACCTCATGCCTAAGGTAATTATGGAAAGGTTGGAATTAGAAGTAACTAGACCATACAAGGACTTATTTTCTTTTGATTAAAAAAGAGTTCATTGTATTGGGCTGATAAAGGATGTGGTTGTGAGACTCACACAAATCCCAGCAAAGACAACTATCATGGACATTGTTGTTGCAGATGTTCCACCTAAATTTGGGATGCTACTTTCAAGGTCATGGGCTGCAAAGATCAAGGGTACCATTCAAATGGATCTAACATATGCTACCATTCTAGTGTTTGGTGAACAAAGAAGGCTATATCGTGAGACAAGGTTGGCATATATGGTAAGCAGCAAGGACAAGCCACAGAATTTTCCTATTTATTCTTGTGATACAGGCCTTGGATCAGCTATTCTTTTTAATGAATCAGTAGGAAAAGAATCACAAGAAGAACATGCAGAAAATCAGTGTCCGAGGGAGCAGCAAAGTAATGAAAGAGACATCATTGGTTGCTGGTCTTTATACTTTGATGGAGCAGCAGGAAAAGAAGGCGCAAGAGCTGGGATTTCGATCATGAGTCCAACTGAGGAAAGTAAGTTTCTGTCATACAAACTTAATTTTGATTGTACCAATAACATGGCAGAGTATGAGTCTCTGGTGTTAGCCTTAGAAACCTTGATAGAATTGAAGGCAAAAAAAATTGCTGTTTATGGAGATTCTGAATTAATCATAAAGCAAGTTCAAGGTGCCTACCAAACAAAGGATGCAAGGATGATAGCCTACAGAAATCTGGCATTAGAATTGTTGGAAAAGTTTCAATCATATGCCTTCAGTATAAAAACCAAAGATCAAAATTATGTTGCAGATTCTCTTGCTGTGGCAGCCAGTCTATTTGTTATTCCTAAACAAGATTCTGATAGCTATGAAGTGAAGGTCTGCCATAGGCCAGTCATCCCAGATAATATCCTAAACTGGCAGGTCTTTGAAGATGATCAGCAGGTAAGGAATTTCCTAGAGTTGAAAGAAGAGTTTGAGCATAGTCAAATTGATCAGCAGAATATGTTAGCACAGACAAAGGAAAAGTCTGAGGTGTTGCAGCTGCAAAACAATCTAATTCCAAAGGGGCTTATTCCACTTGAGAAACTATTTGATCAGCATGATGTGTTTAAAGCACCAATATTGCAAGCCAATGAAGAGGAAATAGAGAGCTGTAATTTAGGTGACTCAGTGGTACCTAAATTAGTCAAAATTTCAAAGTTTTTATCAGCTGATATGAAGGTTAAGTATGTTGAATTGATGAGGAAGTTTATTGATGTTTTTGCATGGAGCTATGCTGATTTAAAGCAGTATGATTCTTCAATCATACAACATACTATCCAAATTAAGCAAAATGAGAAACCTTTCAAGCAGAAATTAAGGAGAATTAATCCTCTTCTAATGCCACTAATTGAAAAAGAAGTGAAGAAGTTGTTTGATGCAAAGATTATTGTTCCAATAAGGTTTTCAAATTGGCTTGCTAACTTAGTACCAGTCAGAAAAAAGAATGGGGAGATAAGGATTTGCATAGATTTCAGGAACTTGAACAAGGCTTCACTGAAAGATAATTACCCTCTTCCTAAAATGGATCTTATGTTGCAGAATATTGCTGGCTCTCAAAGAATGTCCATGTTAGATGGTTTCTCAGGATACAATTAGATCCTTGTTCATCCAGATGATCAGGAGAAGACAACCTTCACTACACCATGGGGCACATTTATGTATGCAAAGATGCCTTTTGGCCTCATGAATGCAGGAGTGACTTTCCAGAGGGCTATGGACATTGCTTTTGCTGAGGAAAAAGATAAATCAGTGGTGGTATATCTTGATGATATCACAATCTTTTCAAAGAAGGAAGAAGACCATTTAAAGCATCTAGAAAAGATCTTGCTCAAGTGTAGAAGGTTTGGTATTTCTCTAAACCCAACCAAGAGTATCTTTGCTTTGACTTCTGGCAAATTGCTTGGTCATATTATATCTGAAGAGGGAATTAGGATTGATCCTAATAGAGTCAGTGCCATTCAAAGGCTAGATTTTCCAAGGAACAAGAAAGAGATTCAATCTTTTTTTGGTAAGGTTAATTTTGTTAGAAGGTTCATTCCTAACTTTGATGAAGTAGTTAAACATATTACAAAGATGCTGAAGAAAGGAGCAGATTTTAAGTGGACAACTGAAGCAAGGAAGTCATATGAAGAAATAAAAAAAGCACTTACTCAAGCACCAGTTCTTATCAGCCCTGATTTCACCAAAGAATTTCTGGTTTTCACATTTGCTTCTGAAGATACAATAGCTGGAGTCTTGTTGCAAAAGGGGAATCAAGGTATTGAACAACCCATTTCTTTCTTTAGCAAGACATTGGCTGATGTTGAACTGAAATATAATATCTTAGAAAAACAAGCATATGCATTGGTGAAAGCAATTAAGGATTTCAAAATTTATGTGTTGCATTCTCATATTATTGCATACGTGCCAAGTGCTGCTATAAAAGATATTCTTACACAAGCTGACCCAGATGGAAAAAGAGGAAAATGGATAGCAAAGCTATTAGATTATGACATTGAAATTAAGCCCACTAAATTGGTAAAGGGTCAAGGCTTAGCAAAATTGTTGACTCAGTCAAACTTGGACTGCATTGATATTAATTTTAGCACAGAAATATCAGAGATTTCTGAGGATGAAGAAGAATTGGTCCAAATCAATGAAAAGTTTTTGACATCAGAATGGTATAGGGATGTAGCATTTGTTTTGCAGCACAATAGAGCTCCTGATAATCTTTCCAAATCTAAAGCTTGGTTCACCAAGCTGAAATCTCTTAGATACTTTGTATATGAGCAGAATTTATTCTGGAAGGATGCAGGAGGGATTTTGCTAAATTGTCTCATTGAAGAAGAAGTTGATAAGGTAATTGATGAATTTCATAAGGGAGATTGTGGAGGCCATCACTATTGGAAAGCTACTGCAAACAAAGTTTTAAGAGCTGGGTATTTTTGGCGAACTATGTTCAGAGATATTTATAAAAGGATAGCTTCATGTCATGAATGCCAAGTATTTGAAGGTAAAAGAAAGCTCATGCCTATGCCATTGGTTCCTATTTATGTTGAAGCACCCTTCCAGCAGTGGGAATTAGATTTTATAGGGGAAATCCATCCTCCTTCATCAGGGCAGCATCGCTGGATTCTCACAGCCACGGATTATTTTACAAAGTGGATAGAGGCAGTACCAACAAGGCAAGCAAATGATTCAGTGATAATTTCCTTTTTAGAAAATAACATCCTGTCAAGGTTTGGTTGTCCACTCAAGCTTATCACAGACAATGTTCAGGCTTTTAAGTCTAAAAGAATGATAAATTTTTGTCATCACTACCATATTTCCCTTGGTCATTCCACAGCTTACTATCCACAGGGAAATGGTCTAGCTGAAAGTTCAAACAAAAGTCTTGTGAGAATTATCAAGAAACTGCTGCAAGAAAATAAAAAGGCTTGGCACTTAAAGTTGAAGTATGCCTTGTGGGCTGATCGCATTTGCACAAAAAGGTTTATTGGAACATCACCATATGAACTTGTGTATGGAGCAGAGACTATTTTCCGAACATCTCTTGGGGTACCGGTTATGAAGCTAATCCAAGGGTTAGAAGAGGAACCAAATGCCATACAGTGAAGGATTAATCAGTTGATAGCTTTGCAGGAAAAGAGAAATGAAGTGTTTGAAGGTCATCAACAAAATCAGAATCGAGTCAAGAGAGCATTTGACAAGAAGATTAAAGAGGTTACATTTCAGATTAATGACAAAGTCTTGAAGTGGGAAGCTAGAATTGAAGAAAAAGGTAAACATGGAAAATTTGAAAATTTATGGAAGGGGCCATATCAGATTTCTGCTTTCCATGGAAATAACACCTACATTCTGCAGGAAGTTGATGGATCACCATATGCTGGAGGGCCTGTTAATGGCAGGTTCTTAGAGCATTACAATCAGTGAAAATCTACCAAGTATCTCATGAGCATTGAATATAACCGTTTTATGAATGTTTCCTGTTGAAAATAAATGACAAGCTGAACAAGAAAGCTTTAGCTCGAGGAGAAGGCCCACAAAGTTTGAAAGGAATGCTTGTCAGTTGTGGGTGAGTTTAATAAAATGGACAAAGGCACTGGTTCTATGAGTTCTTAGTGTACTACAGGAGCACACTATCCCAAGTGGAGCCACTGTTATAACCGAGAACTGCAGCGATATGTACATAATGTTGTCCATAAAATTTTTGTTGTCCAAAAAATAGGTGTCTAATGGTTATTTCCCTATGTTTGTTACTTAGGGATTGTGTTTTATAAAGATATTCATATGAATCATTTTCAAAAGCTGTTAGCTATCCTCCATCATGATTATATAAGATATGTCTTGTCTTATATACATCACTAGTCCTTTTCACATTTCTGCAGCGCAATTTCATTGGCTGATTTGGCAGCGCAATGATGTTTTAGTTCTTTCACAGTGTGTCAGTAACCAGCCATTTCGTAGCGCATTTTGTTAACTTATAACTGTCTGCGCTACGAAATCGTGGATTCGGGGATTTAAGCAGCACTGATTCTTAGAATGTCATGTCTGGGGGATGAGTCAGTATGTCCGTCTGTTTATTGTCAGAATGGCGTCCTTTTCAAGCAAGTATAAGCCATCATTCCACCAATAGGTTCATAACCACGCACATAAAATCATTCAAATGGTCTATAATGCTGGTAATATTATGATGTTTGTTAATGTTGCATGAATTGGTCCATTTGCATGATAAGACTGTTAAGTTGTGGAGGAGCCTGAGTTCATTCTTTAAAAGGAACCTGATTGCAAGCGAACTGACATTCAAAAGTTTGAATTTGCATTTGAAGTTGAAGCTGGTAGTTTTTCTCTACACAAAGGATTTCAAAGCGAAATGGAGAAGAAGGGGCATCGGTCTGGAAGATGTCAAAGAACAGAACCTGTGGGATTGGATCTCGCATTGAGAGATGAAGGTGTGAGACAAGCTTTTCAAGATGCTGGTTGCTGGACATTTTTGTGAGAAGCTACAGGGGGGGCATGCTGAGGTAACAAAAGCATTTGCCTTAAATTTTACAGGTTTAAGTTCTAAAGTAGCTATGCTAGAATTCCCAGTATCTTCAGAGGTTATTGCTAGGGTGACTGAAATTCCGAGAGGAGGGCAGGAGTGGTTTAAAAATTTCAAATTTGATATGAACCCCTGCAAGGAGTTCCTAAAGGAGCCTTATGTAAATGAAGACCTTACAAAGGCTGTGCCGAGACATTATGTAAAAGAACACTATGCACTTCTCTTAACATGTATTCAGAAATATTTAACATGTGAAGGGAGATATAGCAAGGTTTACTCCTACCATTTTAAGTTGTTGTTGCATTTTACAGGCAAAGCATTTATAGATATCACATTCTACTTGTTTCGTAGCCTCAGCAAGATGTGTGACAAGATTCAATTGAGGAAAGATGACTGTGAGACATCATTGTTTCACCATGGTTTAGTAAAATTGTTAGTGCTGGATAACTTGCAGAAGATTGGTCGGGATTGGGATTCTTTTATTTTTATGGCTGGTTTTCAAAGTAAGACAGGCCTCACCCCACTGCCTGTTAGAGAAAGAGAAAGGTCAACTGAGGAACCTACTCTGCTGAACTAACAAAGGAGATAAAAGGCAAGAAGAAGACCAAGACCCAATTGAAGGAATCAATGAAGCCATTAGTTATCAAAGAGACACCTCAATCATGATCAAAAGAAAAGATCAAGCACAAGAAAAATGCATCAGGGTGAAGTGGATTTGAACAGGTATCAAGAGAAAAAACCAGAAGTCAGTTAAGCAAAGAGAAGGGCAAATCAATAGCTGTTGAAGAAAGTCCAATATCAAAAGCTAGTTTAAATGATTTGCTTGAGGCTATTGATTTTGAGCAAGCTAAATCAGTGCATAGTGAGTCAATGCATATTGACCTAACTCAATCATCACCAGAAAGCACTAAAAAATCAATGGCCTCGAAGAGGTTAAGGTTTGATGAACCTGGTAAAGAATTTGTGTTCAAACCACGGAGGCCAGTCACCAGTGAGCAAATTAAAGAAGCTGAGCAATTGCACGGAGAAGAGGTAGCTGTAAAGGTGCCTAGAACAGAAGTAATTGAACAACTACCTAAAACAGAGGAGGCAGAGGAGATGAAGAAAAAACGCTATACAAGAAGACAAGCAAGAGAAATGGGGAAACAACTACTCAGAACAGAAAAAGCAAAAGAAATCAATAAGAAAGATTTGAATAAAAAGGTCCCCATTTCCCAAGAAGCAAAGACTACATCTTCAAAAGACCAGTGGGAGGCAACCGAAAAAGAAGTGGCTGAGATGGAGAGGGCTGTAGCTGAAATCGCAGCCATGGAAAAAGAGGTTGCGAAACTAAAAGCACAACTAAATAGATTAGCTGCCAAATGAAATTGCAGATTTTAAAGTCAGGTGCTGCTCCAAAGTTTTGCTTTATTTTACTTAAATTCATTGTTTTTAAGGTATGTAAGCACGACATATAAAATCAAGGTAAATTAGGAGTTTTGAAACCAGTGGCAGAGCTATTACAGTCAAGGAGACCACATAAGACTATCAGGGCCATTCAAATAACGACAAGTGTCCATCCTTCATAAAGGTAAAATATTTTGTCTTAAGCCATAGCTTTAATAAAGGTACTTTATTACCAGTGGTTAGGGTTTGGCTGAAGATGCATACGAGGATGTGAGCTTTTACACTTGTTCAATCAACAAGGCTTCCAGCATATCTGGAAAGATGGTGATGCTCATCGATTTTGAAGTATTAAAGAGCTGGGAACATATTGCTTAACTTTCGAAGGATGGTGGGAAACAATGACCGAGAAAACAGGGGTTTATTATTATGATCAATGAACCATTAGCACATTCAGCATCCAAGGCTAATCTGGTTTCTTGCATCCTTATCTCAGCTATCACGGCCAAAACTAAAGGAGACAGCTATCAAAGATCTAAAAAGGAATCATGATACGAGGAGAATAAAATTAGAGTTTAAGTTTGATTAGGACTCTTTTGTAATTACAGTTCAATGCTTAGTAGATTTAATGAGTCTGTTAAGATAGATAAGGGTAGTTAATATCAGTCATCGAGCTCCCCTCATTCTGGAGGAGGAAGCTCAAAGTAGTTAAGAATGTTTTCCTATATATAGAGGAAACTCTGATGTAATGAGGGTTGGATTTTTATGCAAAACAAAGTTTGTATTGGCCTGTATAAAAGACTTTTTACAATAATATAAAGACTACCTTTTCTTCTCAAGATTCATACTTTGTTCAAATGCTCAAGATGTATGTGGTTTTGCCTTATCCTTCATATTTTACAGCTCTATAGATATGGAATCACTCTGAATTCACCTAGTGCTCAGACTTCCTGTGCATATTTATGAGTTGGGGTTCTTTTGAGAAATGTTTTTTACAGCTCTATAGGTATACAATCACTCTGAATTCACCTAGTGCTCAGACTTCCTGTGTATACTTATGAGTTGAGGTTCTTTGAGAAATGTTTTGAGTGTTTGAACATACATGCGTGACTTCCATGAATGGTGTGATAGTTTCTGACAAGGTTTTGACCCAAAGCCCAATGGAAGAATGTATTGTCTGTCCAACCAGCATTTTTATTAAGTTTTCATTTCAAGATTACCCTCTTTGTTTAAAATAAATCAGTATTTATTTTGAGAGAGCCCTCCAGGTTAGGGAGGCTAATCCTTACCAAGAGTCGGTCTGAAATAGTTACATAGGGTCTTACTGATTAGCAGCCATCAGTATTGATTTTGTGATAACATTTTGGTGCGTCTGCCGGGAGTCTGAAGATTACTCTTTCCCGAAATCTTAAGATTGAATTTCTGAAGGTAGCAGGAATTCAAAGTGGTTTTCGAGGCTGCATTCTACCTTGGTGACTCCATTAATTCTTAACGTTTAAAAGGTGGCTTCGAGAGGAAGATATACAAGGAGTAATCCTGACCCAACACCCTCAATACCATCTATCTAATACCATAGACTTATTACATTATTGCTAACTACTTGTGGTCCCTTACATGATACAGGTTAACCACCTTATTTATTACTATGGCCCATATTACCCCCCCTAAGTATTCTACAAATTGAACATCCAAGAATATGATATAGGCCTCCAATTCGTACACCAATGACTTTAGCATATTCAAAGGATGCATCCTTTTTCCATACTAGAATGTGTCCATCCATGAAAGAAATTTTATATCCTTTGTCTTCAAGAGAAGAAATAGGCAACAAATTCTTATTCAAACCAAGAAGATATAAAATATTGTTAATATATACATTACCTCCTAATTTCAATTAGAAGGATAAAAATCCAATCCCTTTGACTTCATATTTTCCATTGTCTCCAAGTTAAACTCTTTGACATATCTTCTTTTCAACCAATTCAATGAGGATTACACAACCTCCAATCATGTTCCTAGAGGCACCATTGTCTGCCAGCCATGTTTCATCATGACCTATAATGGAACCTATAGAGGTAGAATAGAATGAGTACTTAGAATCAAAATCATTCTTCCTGTGCCTCCTCTTATGATATGGTTCATTTAGATCAGTAGTAGAAACATGATGCTTCTCTCTCCTCGTTTTATCCCCATTCCTTTGATAGTCATCCCTTTACTTCTTTGAGGACAATGATATTGATAGTGACCATATGTTTGGCAATGAAAACATTGAATGTTTGTTAAATAATTTCTATATCTTCAATCTCAAGAGGGGTAAGGAGGTCCTGTATATGGATCATATTCCCTTCTTGGAGCAGGTCTTGAATTTTGTCTTCAACTAGAACTTCTTTGAAATATTCCAATATTAAGGCTTCTTTTCTTGTTACTCCCTTAATTGGCTACAAAAGGTTCTTCACATGGATCTTCAATATTGCCTCTATATTAGAGTCTTGATTGTTCTTGAGTGTAGGCACCCCATAGCTTGTCAAAATTACCTACAGTTTCTCTTCCAAAAATGCTTGATGCAAAAGAAGCCCACAATCTAGGTAAACTGCCCAAAGCTATAACTACGAATTCTTTGTCAGATACTTCTTCTTCAATGGTTTTGAATTCATCTCTTACTTGAGAAATTTTGACAAAGCATGATGCCACTGTATCATTCTTTGTCATCTTGATATTGTGAAGTTGATCGCTTATATTGATGTAGTTGATTGTGTACAAACCAGCAATGGCACCACACATAGCCTTGGAAGATTAATGATCAGCAATATAGGGAATTAAATGATCCTTAAGAAATTCTATAATGATTCATCTTTCCAAGATGACATCTTCTTGAAATTTGTCTTTTCCTGTTTGATCAACTAGTTCTATAAATTTTCCTATAACAATACCCAAGACCTTGTGCCTTGCAACTACTAGGTCAATCTTAGCCTTCCGTGCCCTATAATTAGGAGCTCCTTTAAGATTTTCTTCTTTAAGGAAGAGATTCATGATGAACATGGGTGATCAAAGATAGAAGGTAGAATCCCAAAATCTTCAAAGTGCTTCTCAAATTCCTTCAATATGCTCTTCAAGGTGATCCCATAACTCTTTTCCTACACCAAAACTCTAATTCCATGTTGATTTTATAGTGCAATGAAGACTAGTATAGTTATTTAAAATTGACAACTACTTCCAATGATAGAATCTATATTCTTATAGTATTCCAGTCATCAAGTGGTCTTGATGATGAACCACACTTGTTGGTTCGAAACATGTTGGCCAAAAATTTCTCTTATGTGATTTCTACCAAACAACTTTGCTTAATTCACTTTATATAATCAAGCAATAGAGATAACAGTAAATAGTAAGCAAGAGACAAGAGACATCGGAAATTAGGCTCATAACCAAGGCAAAACCCACAAGGGGAAAACCCAACTAGTCTTTCCTTATGAGAGAGAGAATTTAGTTCATCAATATTACGTCAAAATATTCCAACACGATTATAAATATGACCTCAATGAATACCAAGTCAAAAGAGTCAGCACACAAAGAGAAAAAAAAAAGTCAATTTCAGTCAAAGACAATTTTGCAACAATAGGGTGAATTTCGTCCTATGGAAGCTCGGAACAAGAGGCTCGAAACTTAGTTAACCTCAGTCAAATAGTCACCTACAATTGTTAGTCAAAGGGGAAGATTTAACTTACGATCCATGCCTCAAAAAAAAAATAGAAACTCGGTCTACCAAGAGTCAGTGAACCTTAATAAAATTTTACCTTCTCATATCAATCAAAGTCTCAGTTAATAGAAGCAAGTCTAGCTCAAGTCAACACTAGTCAAACAAAAAAGTACAAGTTGGTCAACACAGATAGAAATTATTGGATGACCAAGAAAAGAGGATGATTCAGCCACCACCTATCACACAACTAATTCAATTCAATTAATGTTCATTTTTTCCATTTT
>APFE031395991.1:295006-322587 GCA_000404065.3 Pinus taeda | reverse complement strand
ACTTTTGCCAAACCCCATGGTTGGGATCAACTATTACTATTGCCACTTGATTTCCATATTCCTTTACAAGGACCTCTTTGTCTAGATTTGAACTCATATACATGGGTTCTTTTCATACCCCAATCCCTCTTCAATGAGTGTGTCTTTTTTTTCTTGCTTTAGAGTTATGAATATATTTTAAAAGACACTTCTCTTTTATATTATAAAATATCTCTTTATAGATATGATAGTGAAATATTTCACTTAACCTTGTATATTGAAATGATTTATTTATTACACACATTAAAAAATTTTGTGGTTGATTTTTTAAATTGCTCTATGATAATTTTATATTAAGAATAGAATGAGTTACACATTTCCCTATTAAAATAATTGAAAATTTTGAGAGAGAGATAGATAATATAATTTTATTATTATTTAAAGTAGAGATTCAAACCCTTATTTTAACATAGATATTTAAATATTTATTTTTAAACTGCCATGTTAAAGTAAATAAGTATATATTATTATTAAATTAAATATTAAATATTAAATGAAATTACTTAATATGAATGTTGAAATATTTTAATTAACTTTATGTTAAACATAGAATTAATTGTACATCTCTTTCATATTATTTTGTAATATCAATCATGAACAAATACAATGAAATGGAAATGATTGATGTTTTAATGATGATTAACATACACTAAGACCTATATGGTCTAACTTTTTTTTCCCATACGGAAAAATAGTAATTTCATTAAAAAGAGGAAATTACATTCTGTAGATGTTGGTAAATATGCAGTGCATGATCATATCATGTATAAACAGTATTGTTGCTTCTATGGTCTAAAAGGTAGGAGATTAATTAGAATGCTTTAACATTTTATTTCTATGCTAAAAAAGAAGTGAGAGAAATGAGATTTGTACTATCAATCATGAACAAATACAATGAAATGGAAATGATTGATGTTTTAATGATGATTAACATACACTAAACCTATATGGTCTAAATTAAAAAGGTAGGAGATTAATTAGAATGCATTAACATTTTATATGGTAAAAAAAAAGTGAGAGAAGTGTTCTCAGTCACCATAGTTTTGATGACTTAAAAAGTAAAGAAGGTTGGTAGTGCCATAAGTGAGAGTACTTTTCATCTTCAACCCTCTTAAGTTATTTTATCCTATGGCATTTTGGGAATTCACTGATGCTCAATTTCATTGTGAACCTCATGAGAATAAGTTCCTATCTTCGTAATGTTCATTTTCTTCTTAGCTCTAGTAGATAATTGGTTTCAGATATTGGGGTTGGCTCACCTCCTTATAATATTATAGTATCAATTTTCCCTTGAGCTCTTTATTTCCCCACAATTTCTCTTTAAATTGGGAAATAATAATGCTTTTACTGTTGTTTGAATTCTCAAAGATGTTTTCCTTCTTTATTCTCCAATGCTACCCTAGCTTGAGTGAGAGTGTGGGTTTTGACAAGAGTTAGAAGAAATTTTAGGAAACCTCTTGGCATCCATAATACTAGCTTCATTAAGGAGGATAGGGTAGAAAGTATTTCCTTTAATATTGAGCTTGTAGGTTATAAATTTATTTTCAATCTGCTCATCTTCCTCCATGACTCCATGAATATGGTGTAACACCAAACCTCATATCCATATAAATAACAAGAGTGGCAATAATTTCCTATTTAAAGCTAACTAAATATTGATATGTCCTTTTAAAATAAAAAACCAACATAGATTCATTTTAACTCCACACTTGCCAAGGGCCTGGAGGGATCAAATCTCTCAAAATGCAAACCTCTTTGTGAATGCAAAACTTGAGTAAGGGTTTATACTTTGAGAGATTTGATTAGATTTTGATAGATCCAAAGTTAAAATGGATCTATGCTAGTTTTAAGGAACACACTAATAAAATGTTTTAACTATAAGAATTTTTTACTTTTACTTGTTTTATATAATATTATTGATATTTTTTAAAATGTCCTTCTCACACACATATTAAATTATTTTTGTTATTAATATTATTTTTTTCTCTCTATACATATATTTGATTATTTCCGTTTTTTTTATACCTTGAATTAAAAACACCTATAAATGGAATACTAATTGTCTCTCTTTCTTTATCTCCATATGTTTGATGTTAAAATCTTTTACTCAACATGCATATTGAAATATTTGATTTATAAGAAAAAATACAAATTTATTTGTTGTCAATATTTTTAAAATCTTATATCAACTTCATATTAAGAAATGAGAGAAATTTACACATCTCTATAATGTGAAAATATAAGATGATTTTTTTTTTTTTATTAGTTGATATAAAATTTAAATTACACATCTTTATATAATGTGAACTACAAGATTTTATTTTTATTTTATTTATTTATTTTAATTTAAATTACTTTAATTTTTTCTTTCTAAAGTTGATATAAAATTATGTTATTTAATATGGACATTGAACTACTTGTTGCTAATAGTAAAATATTTTTGTTTTAAATATTACATGTAAACTGAACATTTAAAAGTCACACATCATGTAATATCAATAATATTATTTTCAGTTGTCAGTGGGGTTTTGGATAGACCGGTGTGCTGTGAAGACACTCATAGATGTTAAGTCACTGGTTCAATTGTCTTCCTTAGTAGGGTGTTATTTTTGAACATGACCATGATGTAGCCTCACCAATGCCAACTTACAAATTCTTTTTATATAAGTAGTCAGAAATTGCATCTCACTCTCATACTAAAAATGACATTTTTTTTTTTTTTTACTTTATATTTCTATAAAAAGTTGATGTAAAATTAAAATGGAATTGAAGTATTTTATTTATGGTTGATATTAATATGTTTTTTAGTTATTACTAGAAAAAATGTAATTTATAAAGTTATTTTATAGCAATATTGTGTTTAATCGCTCTAAATTATTTAAATAATATTTTATCAATTGTAGATTTTGGAAATTGTACGACTAAAAAAATGTATCCATTTCAAAATTGAATTGGAATTTGAGGTATAAATTATTTATTATGGTCTTTGAGCTTCACACATGGAAATATAATTATTGTAACATGTACTTTCTAATGTATTTATAATTTTGAGTTTTTGATTGTGAAACATTGTTTTCGAATTTGAATTTAGTGTTTGCTCTTAAAATCTATTATTGTACCATTGATCCTTTAACTTATCATATTCCTTTTGGTATATGATTATTTTCTATATTTTTTCATTTACAAGCTAATAATGTTAAGCACTTGTGGTGGATTTTATTATTGTGGTACATTCTACTTAACATTTAGTTACACTATAGACTATAACAATTTTGTAAGAGTACTAGGTAGTCCTTATGTATAGAAAGTTCAAATGAAAGCATGATAGTGAAATATAGTAATCAAATAGAAAAAAATACCAATAAAGAATTACATAAGTTCCATTAAACGTAATTCCTTTTATTTATTTATTTTGATCGTGTTTACAAGCAAGTAACATGCCTACCAAACTAATTGTTAATGAGTAATTTTCCACTCAACCATAGGAATCAACTATAGTTTCTCCCTATAAGCCAAACCATAATACCACTATGGTGAAGAAATTTCCTACAAGATTTTGAATCCACTCTACCCAACCCATAATTCCCATGACAAGCCATCTACTCATTATAAAGCTCTCTAGACCCTCTTCCAACCATTAGAGTAACCATAGCACTATATTTTATTGCCCAAAATACAACGGGACTCACTCCTCTTCTAAATAGTTCCCTATAGTATCCTTCTCTTACAACACTCTTTAATGCGTGCCAAAAACTCCTAATCTATTGTCTATGTTTTGATATTTAATGAATAGTAATAATAGGTTTATAAGTTTGAAGGTATTGCCTCAACCACTGGGGATATTCCAAGTATTGAATTTCTCTCCAATCATTCCTTTTTTTCCTACATTTCAACAAGCTTCCACAACTTCTATGCGCCATATCCTCCTTAAGTACATGGGAAACTTTTTCTATAATAGTCAGAACAACCATGAAAACCAAGGAGAAACCATACTCATGACATAAGATTTTGTCTCTGCTCTATGCCCTCAAATTCTTATTCTATGATAACAGAATAATGCATGGAAAATGTGAAATCATTTTCTTTTGTGAGATATACTCTCTTCCCAAGTCTATGACACTTGTACATGGCTCATAACCACTAGTCGAAGATTGATATGAATGTTGTAAGGAAACATGGGAAAGAAAGTATAGTACTTTAAAGGGAATATCAAAGTCAAATCACTCGACAACCCCTTTTTGTGTTCCCCTCTTATAGTGTCATTATCCCATTGTTTCTCCCTTAAGAATTTTTTTTTACATGATTATCGAAAAAATATTCAGCACACTATAAACCTATGCAACCATTTTGAATCATATGCATTCACCAATTGGATCTTGGCCTTGAGCTTTGCATTATATATATATATATATATATCACATGATCATTATATCTTAACTTCTCATGGATTAATTTCTATCATATAGTAATACATGATTATTACGTATTATACTTTAAGCATAACAAGCTATTATATTACATTCCCCCACCCATTGACCTAACACCTTCCCTAATGCTCTTTTTCCTTCCCACAATAAGACCATGTTTCCATGTCTTTGTTCATCAGTGGCATTTGAAATGATATCCTCTTCATTATAATTAGCCTTGATGGATATATTTGTATTATAGTGTTCCAAAATTCGTTTCATAACCCAAAGATGCTCCCAAGGCGTTATATTTTTAGCATATTTCTACAACAACCATCAAGGTAAACATGTGTGTCATATCCATTTACATGCATAAATTATTCCTTCCATATGAATTTCAAATTCATGATTGAAGAGTATACACACAGACACACATTGACACACATAGACACACACAAAATATAGTTATGCAATTCAACAAAGTACTTATCCTTATGCAAATGTGCCTACTCATGGTTACCATGGGTGATATTAAAATTAATATCTTCTCTAACATGCTCTAGCATATATAATTCCGTATTGATCCTAGCCAACACATACCATGAGTCTCTCGTAATAGATTCATTCAAGTCACATCTTCCTTTCCACACTTACCCTTCAAGATATAAGCATCATCTTCTCTACTAAATAGCCCCTTAAGAGTTCCATAATACTCAGGATTTTATGCATGAGAATAGTATAAACCTAAAGTGTCTTACTACTAAGGCATCTCACTAGCAACCTCTAGATAAAAATGGCTTAAGGAAGTCAAGGCACATCATAAGGTTCTAGTGCCATCATAGTTTCATCCTCCCTAATGCTTTAGAGCTCCAACATCCATCATATGTCCTTATCAGAAAACTCCATTATTTCATCTATATCATACAAAGACAATTACCAAGGAACACCATCATAATTATTTGAACCATAAACTTTAAATTTGTTTGGTATGAAAACAATATTTCACAACTCTATGATCCTTCTCATGATGTATATCGCTTACATTTTGTATTAACTAGTCTTTTCCAAGGACTTACAATCATTGCCATACGTCAAAAAGAAACTTTTAGTCAACCAAACAAATTGTGAGTATTCATGCATATAATCTTTTCAGTGAAAGGTTTACAAAAACCAATGAATTAATCTCAAAATTATAACATGCCAATAATTCAATCATTTTTACATATTAATGTATTAAATGCAATGAAATATCATTCCCTATATATGCATTATCAATATGATAAACTTTTATACAATGCAATCAAACATATGTGCCAATATTCATGGATGCACAGTTATAACTTGCACACTTACATAATGTACCTAGCTACATTTACTAAATGAATCCTTCTATTGATTCGAGAACACCATAACTCCAACTCATGATTTACCTTGAGAAGTTGGAGGGTTAAACAAACACGTTGACATTTCACCCATCTACCTCCCCAACACTTGTTTACTCATCTAATCAGTTTTGTCTTCAACCCCAATACAATACCATAAATATACAATTTATCTACTAAATAGTACCTTAAACAAACTATAAGTATTTTCCACTTTTGCATAATAATACCTCAAGAAACCTTCTCCTATTATGGTATTCCTAGTGTTGTCGAAATGTTATAGTCTAATATGCTACTACAAGTAGGGAGATTTTTATATACTTATTTAGTGTTGTAGCCTTCCCAAAGACACGAACACATGGTTATTTCTCATGCCATTCGTTTCATATGATTACACATACTCATGTTGGGAAAAATACTGGGGAGGAGGGGGGCGGGGGGAGGATGGGAATCAATATTTTATAACTCACTTAAACTTTTGTTTTCTTATCCAAATTTCTGTATGCAACTATAATGAAGCAAATATGTGTGTGTACGCGGTTGTTATGCAGACAACTAGCGTATATCCAATTTTAATTAATCCATCATTTGTTTAACTTGAACCAACATATCAGTACTTCATTAGACATTAATTAAATAGTACCCATGTGCAGTAATCACAAAATAAAACATAACACATTAGCAACACATCAACACACATAAACACTAGGATTTTTAGGTGGAAACCCAACGTGGGAAAAAACCACCACTGATGTCGTCTCTATATTTATCTTTTATTATAACGAAAACATATTACAATCTTGTATTGGTGCAGACTCATACCAGAACACAGGCACTCACTTGCAGAAGGCTACAACGTTCTCTCATTCTCTAGTACCCATTGGAAGGGAACTCCAAATCCCTGATCTCGTTTACCAACACCCAACAGAAGGGAGCTCCAACCCTTGAAACTGAAAAAGAATCCAAACTAAATCAGTATGATGCATCTGTCACCAGAGTCTCTGACTGCTACTAGCTATAGCACTATCTACTGAAAATTTTGCGCTACTATTGAATCTACACTATTGTCAACTCTTCTCTGCGCTCCCCGTATTTGACTGCTACTAGCCTCTGCCTCTATCACTTTGACATATGACTGCATCAATTGCCACTGATCCATCTTGCTAATGTGTATTGTGGGCTCCTGTAGCAAGGTAATGATCCATGAGAAAAAAACACCTCAATGGACCCTGCCAAATTTCTACACTCTTGGAACTATTACTTCACATCACCCACCTCACATCAGAAGGTATGGATGCATGTGCTCCCTTTGCCCACATGGCTTGAAATTTTGCCCTACTGGAGGTCTCTCCTTGAGTGGATGTCTCCACTCAGTCTCCTCTCTACTTCTCGAATTGTGGCTGCTCCGCAACTTGTTGAGGCTTCTTTCAAGGTTGCTTCTAATGCTACATGTTGATAGGTAATTCATGCTCCCTCTTAACCACCAAGTCTCTAACCTTTTCCTTGCTCCTCAAGGCTTTACATGCATCTTCAACCTCAAGAGAATACAGGTTCTTGATTCGCACACCGATCTGTTTCATCTGTCTCGTGCCGATGTGTGTAAGGAAAACCTTCTCTTTGATAAATGTCACATCGTATGGACAATTTGGAAACTTAGATTCGCGCTGTAATTGTCCCCCTGTCAAAAAATTTTCTGAAAAAATAAAAAATAATAAGAATAATAATTTAAATTAGCAATATCTTCCTCATCGAAACTTTGATTCCGTCAATTTTTGTTTTTGAATTTGGGTATTTTTTCTCAAGGAATCCATATCTGCTATTTGTTTTTGAAAAATTTTCACAAAAAAATTTAGCTGTGCTCTGCAAACTCGCCACTCGAAAATATTCCTGCTTTGATACCATGCAGATATTTACTATATATTCAACATCTTATGTGATATGCTAAAACAGAAGATAATAATCTACTCTACTCTTCAATGGAAACCAAAATGGACCGATGAAAATAATAAGCAAAAAAGGAAGAATATCAAGCGCACATAACACAATATTTCTTTGGGGAAAGAAACTACTAAAATCTCAACTATGTATATTGCATTTTCAGAAGAAAAAGCATAATATATTCATATAAAAAAAGGATTACATAATGCAAATGCAAGAAGCATACGCAGAAACGTGGACCGAGCCACATACAAATCTGCATAAACAGATCCCAAATATAGCCCCGAAAGGCCAATATTGTCCCAGAAAACAAGGCAAACCCAACTATAAGGTGCAGAAATGGCACCAAAGCACCAAGCAGACAAGCATCGGAAGACAGCGCAAGATCTGACCTTCCAATACAAAAGGAGAGGCACAAAATGAGGAAGAGAGCAACAAAAGAAGCCACTCCTTCCCTGCCCCCTCAAATTCTCCACTTGAAGACGAGAAACAGAGGAAGAACACTGCCTCAATCATCCGCATTTGCCTGCAGAAAAGACCAACGGAAATATCCATAGAAGCGGCACCAAACAGAGTAAAGCACCGCTGTTCCCTCAACGCTCCAAAGGATATTCCGCGGCCAGAACAAACCTAACTACCGCCGAGAAGGAGAAGACCCACCGGAGCAGAGGCGACACCTGGGGGCAGAGGCGGCAAGGGAACCCACCTCGCCCCCGCTCAGAGAAAACTAAAAGACCAGAAGATGAAACAAGCCAGCAGGACAAAACCCCCTCTGCTAGCCTCTCGCCGCCTGACTCAGGAGAGCCCGCTCCTCACACCGATCGCCGCTCGCCTTTGGAGAAACCTCGCAGATTCGTTGGAGAAACCCACGTAGTTCCCCTCTCGCCTCTGGAGATGCCCCGCTGCCTGAGGAGAACCCTTGCTGATCGTCGCTCTGGAGAAGCCCTCGCTGCCTGTGGAGAAAAACCCTGCTGCTATCCGCTGTCGCAACCTCTGACCGCTATGCTGTCTGCTGCCCCCTGTACTCAATGACTACTTTGCTCTTGCTCTCACCGCTCCTGCTCCTGCCGGTTCCCCTACTCCTGCTCCTCTCGGTTCTCTCGCTCCTGCTCCTGCTCCCTCTCTCTCCTGCTCCTGCTCCCTCTCGCTCACCTCTTCTGTGCACAAACCCTCCCGTTCCCTCTCTTTCCTTCGTTCACCGCTCCTGCTCCTGCCAGCTCCACTGCTCCTGCTCCTGCTCCTCCCGGTTCTCCTGCTCGCCGCTCCTGCGCTCACCGCTCGCTCTCTTTCATGCGTTCACCGCTCCTGCTCCTGTCGGCTCCCCTGCTCCTGCTCCTCCCGGTTCTCCTGCTCGCCGCTCCTGCTCCCTCTCGCTCCTACTCCTGCTCCCTCTCGCTTACCTGCTCCTGCCGGTTCCCCTGCTCCTGCTCCTCCCAGGTTCTCCCGCTCCTGCTCCTGTTCCCTCTCGCTCACCTCTCCTGCGCACAAACGCTCCCACTCACTCTTTGCTACGTTCAAACCCTCTCGCTCTTGCTCCTTTTCCGCAATTGAAAAAGGCCACAGAGCAAGATCATCTATCTATATTGCATTAACTAGAAGACCTGAGAAGAAAATACAATGTTTGTTCAAACCGAACAATTCCTGCATAAGTACAATCTATCTCTCTACTTCATAAGACAACTCAAGCCAATACTTAGCAAATTCTTATGCCTACCAAGCCCCTACTTCCTTGCAATTCTTGAGAGAATTAGCCCATATTTAATTGGGAAAATCCCTCACCACAACTATGTAATCAATCACATGCCTTCTATTGATTGTATGCACCATCTGTACAACTCGGAAAATTATACAACTAATATTATATTGTCCCTAAACTCTAATATCAGTTGGGTCTTCCTGTGAACTGACATGCGTGAGTTATTTATGAGTGAATATTCAGTTAACTGGTGGAGCAGTGAAACTGCACTAACGTTGCTCCCCACTACTAGACCTCCTACTAGTTTCCCCAACTATTTGAACTAGTTTAACTGACTATAACTCAGTTAGATTGAGTTAATTAATTACAACTCAAAAGAACTCAAAATGTACCCCTAAAATTTAGGAATCTTTCTACATGACTCTAGATAGACTTCAAAATCGAATTTATGGAGCCAACTAAGTCAACTTAACTTAGTTAACTGCTACAAGCTGTTATGAGAATACAATCACAATTTAATTCCCAATTTATAATTCAATGACAAATTAAATTAGAATTTCTAGATGTTATTTTTAACATTTCTTGTTGTTATTTTCAACACTAAAGAAGATAAGAAGTTCTTTGGGATTTCCCATAGAGAGGGGTTTTTCCCTGGCCGAGTGCCTACATATTTTATTTATGTTAATTTTTTTGGCATTTATTTGATGATAATAACATAACATAATCAACATAAGAAAAATATAATATCACAGGTAAATGTCAAATAAGTAAAATCAAGAATAAATTGCCCTAATGCTGCCCTATTAGATTTCTCAACATGGTATTAGAGCTAAGGTAAATAAGCATTGACAGTTGGAAGATCCCTATTGGTTGGAAAAACAAGAGTCTCAGATATAGGTCTCAATATCAAGCTACCTAGAAGGAGGACCAAATTAAATAATCTTATTCCTGAACTTCTTTATAAGAAAAAATCTTAGTAGTTAGGCCACAAACCTAAGTTAGAAAAACAAAGAAGCTGCAAAGCATCAATTAAGGATTCAAGAAGGAAAAACTATGAGCATTAACCAAGCTGAGATCCCTAAAATATAGAGCAAAGGTCTGTGTATAGAGTTAGGATCTTAATTTTCCACAAATATGAATTGTAAGGTTCTGAGCATAATCTAGAAGGGTGATTGAATCAAAAATTGGAATATCTTTTATAACCGTTCACTTGTTGAAAGGTTTAATGACTGAATTTTATAAAGGAATTCTTAAGCTCATTGGAAGGCTTGATTAGAAGAAACAATCATCACAAGGACTACAAATATAGATATGTGTACATTTAGGGAAGAGTATAGCTCCATAAACCAACGAATGGAGTATCTGAGGTCTAAAGAGACCCGTGCATACATAAATATGGAAGTTAGAAGCCAATATTTGTTGTCCAAGGCATTTTTAGGCCTATCTTAAGCCAACTCCTATAAAAATTCATAACCTATTGTTGAAGAAAGGAGGACCTTAAGGAAGGAAGCAACCTATAACAGTCAAAATAGTTGACTTAGCACCTTGAAAATCTTTTACTATAGTAAAGAGAAACCATCACACAAGGACTACAAATATAGATATGTGTACATTTAGGGAAGGGTATAGCTCCATAAACCAACGAATGGAGTATCTGAGGTCTAAAGAGACCTGTGCATACATAAATATGGAAGTTAGAAGCCAATATTTGTTGTCCAAGGCATTTTTAGGCCTATCTTAAGTCATCTCCTATAAAAATTCATAACCTATTGTTGAAGAAAGGAGGACCTTAAGGAAGGAAGCAACCTATAACAGTCAAAATAGTTGACTTAGCACCTTGAAAATCTTTTACTATAGTAAATAGAAACCATCTAGTATTGAGACCAACTTGGAGTTATCTTATGAATCAAGTAATTATTGCCATTACTCTTTATGTTTCAGTCATCTAACAATATGTTTTTAGTTTTCTAGAAAAAATAACAAGCTCTATGAAATATCAACCTTTCATCATGAAAGATAAAGGTATGTAATATTGAGGTATGTATAGAAAATTCATTTGTGAAGAGTCTATCATGAAATGTTAGGGTTAGTTTCTTGTATGATTATAGGGTTGTCAAGTCCTCATTGTGTTGAAACTTGAATATTTTTAATAACTAGGGTTTGAAAACCCTATATAGTACATATGAATGTCTCGCCCTCATTCACTTGTCCCCTCTTAGAAAACCTATCTTATAATGTCTAGGGTATTTGACAATCCTGGACAATAATGAAATTGAATGATGTATAGGTTTTGTAACTCAAGTCCCTAGGAATTCATTCTCTAAAAGGTAATGGAAACCCTAGATAATCATCATGCTATTGTACTCGTATATTTTGGTTGTGCATGTCAATAAATATTGCAGGTATATATTAAGAATGGTGACTTGGTAAATCGAAGTTGACTTTGTTGGGTCCCTATAATACTAGTGATTACCCCATTACTATGGTAGTTGTACCCCTTATTAATATTGTTGTGCCTATTGTCCCCATTTTGTTATTACTGTGCCCCATAGAATCCCTCTATTGTTATTTTTGTGGCTTTATATTATTATTGTTAGTTCGGTTGGGTTATATTGTGACTCCTTAGACTCCTATATATAGAAAGGAGGTTTTGTCATTTGAATCATCCAAGAATTGTTCATTTATGTAATGTAAAGGAGGTTGCCCCCTCGAAGAGGCTGAATTATAAGGCGTTGATCTATCTTTTCTATCTTTTCTTGAGCTGGGTTCATAACAGTTAGCTTCCCTCATACACTTCCTTCCATCTTTGGATGTCTCTGCATGAAAGGGCACTTCCACTCTCTACTCCTTTTTTTTTGCTACTCCACATCATCATGAGGTTCTTCCTTTGGAGCCAAAAGCTCCTCATCTGCATGTAACTGAAGCTCACTCTCAAGGGAACATATCATGGCCTTCTCTTCATCAAACTTCACATCTCTATGAGTAACTGTCATCCTGTGAGATGGAAGGTACACTTGGTAGTTGTGAGGTGTATCCGTGGACCCCACAAATATGCCCAACTCAGTTGTCAATTTGTTGCACACTTGGTAAAATGACATTAAACTTATGAACCAAATATCTAGAAGTGCAACAGATCTGGTTTCTTCCCTGAAAAAGTTTTTTCTCGTGTACTCATCGCGAGAATTCGATGAGGACTCATGTTCTGCACATATACAGTTGTGTTGCATGCTTCAACCCACAAGTGCAATGGTATGCCCTGATTATCACCACCCCTACAACTCCCACAATAATTTTATTCTTGGTCTCAGCCACTCCATTCTACTATGGATTATTGGGTTCTATTAACTCTCATCAAATGCCTTCTGATGCACATAAGTTATTGAACTCATTCAAAACATATTCACCATCCTTATTGCTCTTGAGAGCCTTCACTTTCATGCTAGTGATTTTCTCAACAAGTGCTTTAAATTCACAAAAATTGCAAAATATATGGTATTTCTTCTGCATGAAGAAAATCCAACACTTACATGAGAAATCATCAACAAATATCACATAATACCTGTGCTCAGTCGTGGAGGCTGTCGAGAAAGGTACAAACACATCTGATTGAACTCTTTTAAGAATTGTTTGCGCTCAATTGTCCTTATCATGAAAGGTGGTGTTGGTGTACTTCCCTAGTGTACACCCTTTGCATGTATCTCACTACTCTAGTGCACCCTTGGGAAGTCATTTAGAAGTTTGCAACATGATCTTCAAAGCTCCATGGTACAAATGGCCAAGTCTCGTATGCCATAATTCATCGATGTCTCAACTTTGCACCTTCTTTGCTTTCATTGTCAAAGCAACATGGTCTTCTACATCCAATTTGTAGAGGTTCTTCACCCAAACCTCGATCTGCTTCACTTGTCTTGTGGTGATGTGTCTAAGGAAATCCTTTCCTTTGTTAAATATCACATCATAACCATGGTCTTTCAACATAGCAACTGAAACTAAATTCTTCTTCAGACTCAGAACGCACATGACATATTTTAATGTGAAAGGAGAACCAAACACCCTCTGAAAAGTAATTGTTTTGATACCGGTTGCGCTATACCTTCCATCATCTCCCATATTGATGTACATATGGAGCTCCTTCTCCTCCAAGTCACTGAAAAATTCTTTGTTTCCCGTCATATGAAATGAGGTTCCACTATGCACATACCACACACTACCCATAAACAATGTCACCATGCATGCAATGAGTGTGAAATCCAACTCGAATTGTGAAGCTAAAGCTTCACCTGCCGCTCCTCCTGAGCGCTTCTTGTCGACCTTCTTATCCGGACATTTCATGGCATAGTGTCCTAGCTCATGACAGTGAAAACATTTAATCTTCGATAAGTCCTTCTTTATTTTCTGACCAGAATATCCTTTGGATTACGATTTCTTCCCTTTCCCTTTCTTTGACTTTCCATCCAAGACACAATTCTCCACATCATCATGCCTGGATGAGGTTCCATCTATGGTGTTCTGCCTTATCTCTTCTTGCAGAAAGTCAAACCAAAATCGCTCTGAATTTGGTTTCTTCTTACTGAATCCCGGTAGTCATGCCAGCTCTTGGGAAGGCCTAGAAGTGCTAGGCTTACCATATCATCTTCAAAACTGTAATACCAACACTCCAAATTTCATCATTGTAACACCTTCATCCTACATCTACCCAAGTAGCACGCCAACTAGGGTAAATATGTGATTAGAGGCCACTATAATGGGATTCAACCTCCTAGGTGACCTTAAGGAAGTGGAATCAACTAAAACCCACAACACAGGCCTTCTATACCTACTACAGGACTCCGAGAAACCTTCCCAGTCATCCCCATGACCAGTCCCTGGGTCCCACTAAATTTTTAGACCATTAAACCCCTAGATGCTCCATTGGTATGGACAAGGGTGCATCTGGGAGGCTCTAGTTACTGCCACAACAAGGCATGGATGCATCTGGGGACTTTTCTCCTTCGTCTTGTGCCTGCGGCTCTAGGATTTGTGCCACTTTTTCAGGCCGAGATCCTAGGTCACTGCCCAATACTCAATGATAGGTTCATAAATTAAATTTCACAGCAGAACAAAGATACATTTGCAAAAACATCAACAAGGACTAGACTGGACCCTTACTAGCCATGACAAGCATTTCGTTTAATCAACATATCTGAGCATAAGGGTCTCATACTTATCTGAGAATCGCTAAGAAGCATTGTTCCCTTATATCATTAGCTACATTATCATCTATTAGGTCATAGATACATTATTCATTCATTTACAAATCAAAACATAAGAGCCATACATCATCATTGTCATAATACATGCATATAACCAACATGATAACAAAAGAAATATCAAGGATACATCAACCATAGAATCCACATATAAACTAGTGCATTTACACATAAGATACCAAGAAAAGAATTTCTTATTAATGAATGCAAAATCAAACCCGGTGTGGGACTACCATGTTCCATCCGACCATAGATTGGTTGAGCTAAATTTCTCTTCAGCCAATCACCCTCGTGCCATATTCCAAGCATGAATGTGAGACTCAAACCAAAAGAACCAACTAGGGCATCCCAAGGCTAAACCACCTCACCCTCATCAATAGAAACTAGTATTTACCGCATTCCACATCGGATCATTGTGTCAAAACAATAAACATGTAATAACAGGCTTTACCATGATCTCCACCAAATCACTAGGCAAAAACAAGCATGGATGCCACTGGATTTCGCTACTTACATCGTGAGTAATTTTCCTATCTTCTAGCCTCTAGGCTTTACCGCAAGCCACACTAGATCACTAGGCCCAAACCGAGACTCCACTCTCCAAGATTTACCGTGTATCCCATCCTGGGATAACTAGGCTTGATGGAGAGTACCCACCTCTAGGATTTACCATATATCCTTCCATTCGTCGGTCAAGGATTCCTAGGCCCACCAAGGAAACATAAAATTCATCTTTACCACAACCCAAAGTCTGGTTCAAAGGTTACTAGGCCATATATTCTTTTATTCAGAGATCCACCTGACTTAGTTTTGAATCCATCAGGCAATCCAGCTCAACCGAAACACGAGAACCCCATCATACCATGGCTCTCCAGAAATGGCAAGTCTAGGCTGAAAAGCATTGTCACACCTGGAAAAACCCATGCCAATGACATAGAGAGAACCAAGAACACACTTGCAACACCATGCACGCCAAATATAACAAGGAAACCACACATGCAACTCGATACTTGCAAAGAATCTTTTTGTAGTTGCTTGATCTTGCTCTTCCTTGCTTGATCTCTACTTCCTCTTTGCCTCCTTTGCCTTTTTTGATCCAATGTTGAAATGCTCCAAGAAAACTCTAAGTGTCCAAGAGTGAGAGAGAGAGAGAGAGAGCTCCAAAAATGAATTGACAAAATGTAACATTGACAAAAAGGTACCAACTGATCCTTAGAAGCTTTTTTTTTATCAATTAGGACTCTATTTTCTTCAATTTCCATTATTTTCCTTCATTTTCTTCTGCACATGCAACCTGTGACCTCTCATCTTCCTTTTCTCCTAATTTCCATTATTTTCATAAATAAAATGTCAATTAATGTCACTTTGCCTTTCCAAATGCCTTAGCCATTTCCTTTGCCATAATAAACCAAATGATCACCCACACTAAGATGTTTTACCCAACATTCAGCTTGGAATAATTGTCCCATAATTCGTGGTTATTATTTTGCCTTTATTAACTTTTATTACATGGAATTTTCATCAGGGCTGTTACAATCCCGACAATGGGTGAAACTGCTCAGGTACTATGGTATTGTGTCACCCTTCTCCGTATTCATCTTCTGAAGCTTGTCCTTCAATGCCAACTTCCTGTGGTCATTATTGTTCTGAAACAGGTCTATCAAGGCTTGCCACATTGCATATGGGGTATCCTTCCCATGGAGATTCGACACAATGTGATCTTGAACTCCTTCTCGTATGATCCTGTTGAAGGCTCAAAATTCTCTGCCTGCAACAATATAAGGGAGACCACCTGGTCCATACCTTAAAGAAACTCCTTTTCCGTTTGGAATGGTGGTTTCAACTGGTTTAACTAGGTCTAGTTACCTTTTCCCTGTTGCTATCGGTTTAAGATGTGTTTTTAGTTACCAATAGGCAAGGACATCAAATCGATTCTTCTTGTTGATCAGGCAAGAAAATGACCCTTAAGCTATTTTAAGGACATATCCAAACCACTCTAAAGTTTTTCATCTTAAAAAGATGACTTCTAGAATACAAAGGTATCACAATGCATGGAAGGTATAATCTAAGATGCAATTAATCTAACCTATCTTGATTGAAGGAAAGGGAAATCCTTCTCTCAATCAACAACCAATTAACTTAACAGGGAAAAGAAGCTTTAAAAAACTAGAATTAAGATTGAGGAATTTGATCGAGGAGATAGCTCACAAGATATAACTCCTCATTAACATAAATACTAACAATTAAACACTTAGTAAATAGTTACACAAGAGCTTATTGAAAATATATCCAATTCCTTATTTATCATACACATAAGAAATAAAAATATTCATGATGAATTACTAAATTAGTTCAAAGAAGACATTATGTATGCAAGCAAACAATTATTATCCTAAATCGTAAGATAGCTTTCCGATCTAAGATTATAACTATTTGTTCCTATGCAAACTTCAGTTCTCATATTATATCTAAAATTAAGCCTATAGAATAGTCTAAGCGGACTTTTAAATGAATTAATGCTCATGATTCAACAATAAAGCATGAATCTAATTATTAACCCATACATTTGAAATATAAATCAAAAAACTGAAATAAGAATTCATTTCAATTAAATTTTGTAAACAATAGTGACAAACATCATTAGCTGAAATAAAATTTTATTAATAAATGAAATCAAATTATAAATCCTCACAATACGGTAGTTGTGCACAATCCCATGGGCTTGCAATCGATCTCTACTTGCCGAAATAGCCTCCTCCCTACAATAGTAGTAGTACATAATAAAAAAGAGTTTCTCCACAAACAGATGAGAACATTGTAATATAGAGCCTTCTTCCCCCTGGATTTCTCTCAGTTATAACTCTAAATCCTCATTACAATAGTGCTTCTAGGAATTCTAGAATTCTAGAGCAAAGAAGCCTCTAATACATTCTACAATCTGTTATTATATTTTTAAAAAAATAATTCTCAGTAAGAAAGTTGTTGAAGAATAGATATGTTCCATCAATTTTCATTGGACCAAACTCCCATTCTTCTCTTGCTGGAACATTCTCATTGATTTAGATTTTCTTCATCTCATCTCTTTAATTGTTTCACTGCAAAAACCAAATCAAAATTAAATTAAAATACAAAATACCAAATCTGAAATGAAATATCTTCAATCAAACTTAATTAAATAATTAAATGAAAATGAAATATGAGCTTTCTATTGATGCCCGTGAGGATCTAATTGGTCAAGGAGAATATAGATGGATGGATCTGCACTCAGTAGAGGTTGTGGGCAAATGAAAAAACAAAAACAAAAAACAAAAAAAAACTTACAAAATTGATTTAGTTTAAAATTTGGAGTTTGATCTTCTATTGAATTTTAAACACATTAGACGATCAAATCTAGTTTTTCAACCACTTTGTAAATAATATCCATGATTTTATCTATCCAACGAGCTATCTTGTGCCTCATTTGGCCAAGTAAATCTCAACTTATGAGCTTTTAAACTTGGGGAATTAAAATTGTCAAAGTACTGGAAATTTTGTTGCCTAGGCTAAAAATAGAATTTTTTAAATTAAATTCTAACCTAAATTAAATTACAATTATTTTATTAATTATGTTAAAGTTATATATAATATAATGTTATTAATCTTAATTAATTATAAACATAAATTAATTAATAAAAAAAAAAAAAATATTAAAAATATAATTATATTATATTAATATTATAATTATATTATAAATATAAATAAAAATATAATATTATATATTATAACCAAACTATATTAATCCAAAATAAAAACATAAAACCAAAACCTACTTGATATGTAATATGAGTGTGAACTTCAATGGAGTGGTGGAGTTAATGAATGATGAGGTGGAGAGATAAGGGATGAGGGTGAGGTAAGGTGACGCGGGCATGAGAGTCATAAGGAGGTCAACCGAAAATTACTTGTTAAATAACTAGCAATTGCCCCATAAGGTGCAAGGAGAGGCTAATAGATTTTTTAAATTGGAAAAATGGTATAAAAATTGGAAAAATGGTCTCAGGGTAATATTTGTAGATATGTATGTAGCTACAACAGACATTTTTGCAATTCCATCCTAGATTGCTTTTCAAAGTGTTGGTACACTAATTATATTTCCCAATAACATTACTATATTTTTCAAAAGCTATTGAATGGTTGTGCTCAGGATATTTAAAAGCTATTATATTCCTTCTCAAATAAACTAAACAGCTATTCAGTTTGCATGGAAAAAACACTTGAATGACCAGTTGTTGTTTAGTTTGCATGGAAAAAACACTTGAATGACTAGGTGTGAGTGACGTACACTACCGACCAATTGGATAAAACAATTGTTTAGTTGGCAAACAAGAAAATTATAAGAGGAACAAATTAGCCACTGCAACCAGCTACTGTGAGAACAGCAAATGAAGAAAAAAAATGATGGAGTAAAGAAATGTTGGTGTCGATAATTCCTAGAAAGAATCTCAAATCTGTTTAAGCTTAGTGTCCAGCATTTCAAGTTGGCAAATTATTCATGTATATCCATCCATAAATGCATGCCTCTTGAGGAGGAAGCTAGAAGTGAAACATCTGAACCTTCATTGAGTAAAGGTAACCCCTCATTTCCAGACTAGTATACCCAAAAATAGCCTAATACTTATATTATTCTAAAGAGTAATGTAGAATTTTTGCAACCACAAACTAGTTTAGTCACTGACATCAGCTCATACCTTGCACAAGGTTCAATCAAAAAAAGGACGACAGAGACACTTATACAGAAATAGATAAGGATGATTTTATAGCACCCTTGTAGCCTTGACATAAGTAGTTCATTAGCGAATAAGATGCCACAAGTTGATGCATCAACTTGCTTATGGTGACTTCAGCTTAAACAAAATATATATGAGTATGCAAGCAAGCTCACTGGGTTATCTGACTAAAGCAAACGCATATATATGACTGACATTGCAGCCTATAAGTAGTTCGTTCAGCTGCCAAGGAAAATGCTCAAAGATGTATTTGTGCTTTAAGAGATTTCAGCGTCTCAAAATGTGATTGTGATCAATAAACGATCTTGAATATCAAAATCAGCATTAAGTATTAATAAGCAAATGTCTTGACAACATTCATTGCACCGACATAGCAAGGATGCTGGCCAGGTTGAGGCAATGGCTGACTCTGGAGCTTCATCTCAATTGTGTCAAAGGGATGCCCAGATATTAGCTCTGTCGCTCTCCCAACAGTGCAACAAATTGGATCTGTTGCTACATCAGTTACCATAATTGGTAGCCACTAATCCTAAACCGGTTAAGACCAAAAAGAATTGGTTTTACATTACAATATTCACATAAAGAATTACAAAATTTAAAAGATTGATTGTTACAATTTAATAACTTAGTTATTAGTAATCACTGTTCAATTTTGGACATCTACAAAGCAGTTATTTGGTCATTTGAGATCAAAACCACTGCTTAAAGTGTAGGTAGTTGTATTTTGTACAAAATCTAATTGGGTACTGATCATAAGAAGGATTGTAAACGTGAGATTAATTGTTTCCCATCATTGTGAAATACTTTAAATAGAATTCCCACAAGTATAAATAGCAGCAAAATTTTATAAATAAAGAAATGAAAAGGCATAGTAAAATGTGTACATTGTAGTATTTTTTTTGTTTTTCTTTTAATATATTTCCTGCAAATTTCGAAAGGATAGAAACAACACTTAAAGTCTTTCATCAATGAAATATATATAGCACATCTTGTTTCTTCACACCATACATATTAGCTATTGGAATTCAACCCAGTACACATAGTGCTCACAATCCATTTGGCTATAAGAACAATACCTTGGTAGATGTAACAACCATGATAAATCTTACATGTACTCGGGAACATATAACTTCCATGCCTAGTCCTTATCCATTTTTAGCAAAGTTCGTAGATGCACAACAGGAGGGCATTGTTTCTTTAAAAATAATTATTTTAAAGGTGGAAGCCCACTTCTCCCTTTATTTTCTAGCATTGTTGAAAGCACAAGCATAGATTAAACTTTCTTAGCTACAACACGAATTTAAAGTCAAAGAAATACTTACAAAGATGGGCATGGTGTTTGAGACCTTGCATAGGTAGACATGAGGGGTCTTCTTGTTTCTTTTCATATTCTTACTTTTCCCCATGTCATACTTGTTTTCGACAAATCATAAACACTTCAACTAAAATACATTTTATTCATAGAAATGGTAACAATCTGCAAGTCACTTTGCACTCTTAAAGTTTTCTCCCCTAGGATTCCCAAACTTAGCACACCTCTAACTTTGGTTGAACCCTTCCTCCTCTGACTGCAGTGCAAAGTCACTCAAATGCCATGCCTAGGGAGGCTCCACCTAGTGGTGTTGTCTATGTGGATGCTAGCCTTTCACATTGGCTAAAACCTACAGAACCTAGCCTTCTTGCTACAGGAAATTAGCACATGAGCAAGCTCTGCCTGAGCACAGTCAACGGGTATTAGATCCTTCTAAGACAAATGAATTACCGCAAGAGATACAAATTATCCACGGAAGTTTCTAATCACAACGAACTGCTTCAGGGACAATATCCCTGGCTGTGGACCTCATCAGGAAAGTAAATGAATTTATCATAATTGTTCTTCTAGGTTGCGGATCAGTACAAATAGTTTAGACTACAGAGAGGCCAGGGTAAACTAATTATTACAAATGACACTACTCAGTTGACATTTGTTGTGGTGCTCAATCTGTTTGTCAAAAAAAGTTGTTGATTGAATCCAATACTTGGTGGAACACTGTACTTATTGTGGATGAACGATCAGTCTTATTCAGTGTGGATGAATGATCAAGAAAACATCTCATTGGCAATGCAAAGTCACTCAAATGCCATGCCTAGGGAGGCTCCACCTAGTGGTGTTGTCTATGTGGATGCTAGCCTTCTACATTGGATAAAACCTACAGAACCTGTTGACAATGGCTACAGAGTGCTTTCATCTCAAAAAAGGTGGCAAAGAAAATTTGTCTAAAGGTATAGAATTGTCTTCATGACAAAATATCATGGAGTCAGGGATTAATAGACAATGGAATTCTTCACGATCTCCAAACCAACAAGTTGCAACAATTCATGCATCACCACTTTCAGAATCACTTTCACCTCCAAGTACAGATTGTAGACCTGTTTTTGCAGTGCCAGGAATGCAAAATTCGGAAGGTGTGATGGAAAAGCAGTCATCACCTTTAAGATCACCCTCAAGAAGTAATGTTGAAAGGCCTATTTTGAGGGCCCTATCAATCGAGCACATACAAGAAATGACTCAAAGTTATCTATCGCCTAGAAGATCACCATCGAGTAAAGATCTTGATGATAGACCTTTTTGGAGCAGTTGCATCCAGATAAGATCATTTAACCGTACTATGGGTTTTCTACTTTCTTTGGCCAATTTTCCTTTGATACTTATTTGCGACAAATCATAAACACTTCAACTAAAATGCATTTTATTCATAGAAATGGTAACAATCTGCAAGTCACTTTGCACTCTTAAAGTTTTCTCCCCTAGGATTCCCAAATTTAGCGCACCTCTAACTTTGGTTGAACCCTTCCTCCTCTAACTCTAGTTAACAGATTCCACCCTAATTAGTAATCTTTCTTTATTTTTTGTTCTGTTCTGGAAAGCAGGGAAGCTATCGATCGGGAAGATATCCAAGCTTGGTGGCAGACAAGTTTATGTAGGAAAGTACTTTAAAATCTCTATTTGTAACCAATACACCACAATCGATCATGGTTAGCAATTTTTATTGGTAAACTTTGCACCATGACCAGAGGCATTAATTTGAGCCGGTTGATATTTCTCTTTATCATGGCTATCATGCCACTTCTGTTTTGGTAGCTGAAAGAATGTGTCCTCTGAGATGTCTTTGCTTTCCAAACCATTTTTTCATTTCAACTTAGCTTACCTTAATTCCACGAGCAAGGAAAAGAAGGTAATAAGAGGTAGCATCCCCACTCGTCCCATTGCTTTTCTCTATTTGAAACCTACACACAGAGCTTGTAAATATATAAAAGAACTTAGTCCTAATTCTATTTCTTCATACCACAAGGAGAACAGACTTCAGATGTTTGCTAAGCAGATCACAGAGATACTGAGGGCTTTGACTCTGCCTTTGCGATGGTCGCATGTTGAACCTGTATGTCCCTTTTGAAGATTGATTTGATATAGGATGCATATCTGAAATTTGACTTTGTAAAGTCTTCAAACTAAAAGCACTCACAAAATTGATCACCGACTAGAATTTTAGAGAATGATGTAGGCATGGCTTCAAAAGAGCCAACTAAATTAGATTCAAAATTTCCCCACAATGGCACAATGATTTCAAGTCCCCTTATTGTCCATGATAAACACACTTAGAGATCTAAAATCTGGAATACAATCCACCACAGTCACTCTATTTGCAAGGGTTGCTTTAATGGGAATGTTCAACAATTAACTTTGTTGCTCCTTTTGCTTGTTGTATCTTATAACCCTAGAAAATCATCAAGCAAATTCTCTGCCTCTTAGTAACCCGTCTTGCAAGTAAAATCTACACAATCTTGTTTCTCTTTTGATCCTCTGGAAGGTCTGGGTTTATAGCAAGTTGGCTTGTGGAGATTATCCACACAGATTTCCCACTAAAATCACCAAGCCATCCAGCTTTTACAGACAGGATAGGGAAGGCTCCAGAATCACATAACTCTGCTGACCTTCCTTATCGTAGAAGGCATAGAGTTAACTCCACACTGTGAATTGATATGTCCTTCAGTTGAAGAGATCTTTTTTGAGTCTCCATACCATTCTTTCCCATTGTTATACTTGATGGATTGATTACAACACAAAATTTGAGCAACGATAGCCCTCCAACCTTACAGTTGTCAACATCTTGATGTCAGATTAGCCCAACACTTACACACCTTTCAGGATCACAATGAGTTAGTTGGGCTATTTTTGGTTGGCCACATCACAAAAATATGTGTTTTTCGAGCCCTATATCTTTTAATGATTCATTTTTCGTTCTTGAAGGCAATTCATTTCTCATAACTTGCAAATCTTGTGGACGATCTCATGAACTTATATACATTAGCTACTGCACCAAAGCAACTTGTTCAGAAATATTTGTGACCCAAGGATGTGGGAGTATGCCCTTGTTTTTCGGATCTGAAAGAATTACAATTATTTCCATAGCTATAGCAAATGGATGTCAGAACTCAAACAAAACCACATCTAAACTATACATGTCCATCTTCTCATTAATGTGCAGCTAGCCCTACTCAATTTCAGAAGATGTGTAGAAATATGTCCCACTTGATCAGTTACATCAATGGAGCCTCCATTTATCTTATAGGCAACCGATAACCTGTCGCATGGCAGATATACTTCTATTCAGTTCAATTTCTGAAAAAGAACCAGAGAACTCTGAGCAGCTAAACGAACAACTTCTGAATGAAAAGCGCATTTGTTGGAATGAAAAGCACATTTGATACCTCCAATAACCCTGATGAAATCAACAAGTTTTTCAAATAGCTCCTATAACCCTATGAATAACAGAGAGCTAGCCAACAATGCAAGTCGTGAAGAGCAAGGTGAACAGTAGAAACTCTGATAACCCTGTGAATAAAGGAGAGCTAGCCAGCAACGCAGGTCATGTAGAGTAGGGTGAACAGCAGAAACGATAAACATTAGTGGAGCAGGTCGTGGAAGAGCCCGAAAACATTTGCAGCAAGTCATGGAAGAGAAAGCGGAAAGCAGGAGGAGCATAAATCGGAAAGCAGGTGAGGGAGGAATAGTCTGAGAACATATGCCAGTTTTCAAGGAAACCCTACACCAGTTGTCAAGGTAACCAGATGCCAATTGGACGCTAGAGAATGAAAAGGCAGACGAAAAAACTCAACCAAAAGAAGGCCTATCGGCCTAAAAATAGTCTCTCACATAAAATCAATATTGGCGTTCACAATTTTTTTAATGAGCAGACAATGAAACTTGAGATATGCGATATTGATTTATTACATCACAATTTTATTTCGAGTTTTTTTATTGGGATTTTGGAAGGAAGGAGGTGATGTGGAGTGGGGCCCACGTGGAATTAAAAATCCTACAAAATGAACTACAAACACTTTGCAATTTTGAGTTTTTGGGTTTGGCAATTTGTTTTAAAATAAGAAATTGGAGTAAATTACCCAGATCCTGAAAATGCGTTTTTTAACTGTTCTACAATTTGGCTGGGTCATTTTGTAGGACCGTTTGTGAAAAATGAAAAAAATAGTAAAAATTAACTAAGAGTTAATATTTATAATGAATGACTATTTTAATTGCAAAGTTAAAATATTACACATTTTGTATGTAAATTTAACCGAGGCAACAAAATGATCAAACTTCAAAGGAGTGTCATTTGCAAACTGAATAAACAAATGAGGCAAAACAAGTATTGATGGAAAGCTAATGAAAAGTTGAACTCAATAAAACAATCAAAATATAAATTCGACGAAAAAAATGGCAAAATTGTAAGACAATTAACTCAAATGAAAATAATTTAAAAGGGTTTTGCCAAATATTAATAGAACGAGTCCCCATTATTTGAAATAGCTTAGTGAACAATTGGGGGTGTTGGGTCCCTACAACAATGGCGACACACTAGGAAGAACTAGTTATCTGTGGTTAAAGATAATGAACTTCAAATTTACTTAAAGGTTAAAAATAATGGAGTTCAGGAAACTGTCTAACAATGAAACATTTCCATAAGTCCCACATAAATAGAATAAGCAATCTGAATTTGAAAAGATAAGTACTTAAAGAAAACTTGAGTAAAAGTCATGAATCCAAATTTGGGAAATTTTATTTTAAAATTACTTCATATGAAAAAAATAGAAGAATGTAAAGATAGGAGTTTTTTTGATAAAGCATATATCCATTTTATGAACGGTCTCTAACATCACTTCACTATCAGCGAGCCTGAATAGTACATCGATGAAGTTATCTTTTATGCCATACAAACCTAGTCCCGCTACCAGCAAGTGTCCATAGCCCCGATGGGTTTACTTGTATTTCCCATGCTTCCTCTTTTAATCTCTTTTGATAAGCGCATTTGCAAGCTTTTAGTTTATGATGTATTTGAGTGAAAGAGGTGGGAAGGTAATAGAGACTTATGTTTAATGAACATAATACTTTCATAATGGTTGACTCCAAATTCTTTCCCCACGACTATCAATCAAATACTTTTATGTGGAGGGGTGGGAGAGATCCATTGAGTCAAACTCAAATCAATTCTTTCCTTGAAAAAATAAACTATATCACTTCGTAAGAATGTGTGTTCCTCCATGAAAAAAATTTAAAGCAGAGGGTTGTATGGTTCCATAAAAATATGCCTTTAATGATAAATGAAATTCACTCAAAGAGATAGAGTTAAAATATATCCCATGTACGCCCACCATTGTTGGACGAGAAAATTCCTTTCACATAAATGGTGGCAGATTCATCAAAGTCAAAGCAAAAAGAAAATAAAGTAGAAAAGGAAATCAACAAACTTCAAAGATGAAAACAAAAGTTGAAATCTGAATGAAATGATGAAAAGAAAAGATGAAAGAAAAATCTAAAATTTAAAAGATACCCTCACAAGACTTATTATAAAAATTTCTCAATAAAAAAAGTAAAAGAAGATAATTATGAGAATTTTCCTTCTTATATCGAGATTTAGATAATTAATCTTGCATAGTTATAGGAGTTTAGGCTTGTGATAGCAGTGATGATAAGATTCGGCCCAAATGAAAAAGTTTCTATCTATTGTAAATTTTCTTGTTTCAAAGCAAAAACCTGCAAAAAAATCACATTGATCATTTTCTAATAAAATCAATGCCTAAAGAAACAGACTAAAGGTTCATAAACTTCCCAGTTTAGCCGCTTAGATGAGAATCATTACTGCTTATTTTAAACAATTGAAAGCAAACCAAACAAAGGAAAATGAATTCCAGTTCTGATTTGCTAGAGACATGAAAAAGAATCACAAAGACTTGCAAAACAGATTTTATATCAATAAAAACTAAAAAGAAAATTGAAAAATAAATGTAAAGAAATGAAAATGAATGAAAGTGGACATATGAAACTTACCATTGGAGAAATTAATTTAATCTTTACCTGAAAGATATCATCTTCTCCAAGCGAAGATAACTTCTTCTTTTAATTAGAATCAAAAGCATGAAGAAGTTGACTAAAATCTTATTGACCCAAAATCATCACTTATTATTATACTATTGCAAGCACTAAAAAGAAAACAATGTTTCATGTTCAAGGAATCAGAAGTAAATCGAATCCATCAAAATATAGTCAATAGAATTAAGAGATACCTCTCAAATAACATTTCTCCAGTCCAATTTGGTTTCCTTCATAATTAATATATTCACGAAGTGGTTTCCATAGCACAGAAAGATGTACATTCTACCAAGACTTGCAATAGGGATGATATTATCTTGAAACTTGACCTTCATTGATCCAGGTGGCTCTAGACACATGCAGAAGTCCCAGAAGACTCAGAAAGAGTCAAAATTCAAAGTGGTCAGATTGCTCCCAAACAAGCACTAGATTGAAATGCTCGTCGCCTTGATTCCAATGGTGTGAACGTCACTTAAATTCAAGCTCATATAGAGGAGATAGAGCTAGTCAAAGTTGGGCAGTGAGCCAGGTTTAAATGTCCTACAAATTCACCGCCAACTAGTGTGGGAACTTAGCTCCCGAGAGAAGATGAAATTGTTGCCACTTTAATTTGTCTAATATCCCTTATATTAGACAAAATCGAAAAAAAAAAATGGCCCATTATTAAAAAAAAATAAAATTAAAAAAAAAATAAAAT